>VDFB02366780.1:0-16838 GCA_007258455.2 Sequoia sempervirens | reverse complement strand
ACTTGTATGTCTGACCACCTTAACTTGGTCAAAACTTCATGAAATTCAATTTTTCTTTTTTTATCCTATAATATGCAAAGCATAGAATGTGACACATGTTTTGTATTCAAAAAATGTGATACCGTTTGAAAGCTATAGATGTTTTTCAATCATCTTATAAATTAGGACTTTAGTCATAATTTGAATAGAAAATGAATAATAATTACTTATTAAATTAAAAGTAAAGTATAATTTATATTGGTGGAAAGTTGAGAATCTCCTTTAAAAATCCTTTTTGTTTCATCAATTTTGGGTAAAAAATAGTCATCAGCCACATACCCATCATATTGCCACTTTTTGGCCCATCATGATCCTACACATACCCTTGAGTTGTTGTAAAGATATGCTGCTGAAATTTATAATGAAAATACATTGACTTGGTGCATTTTTTGAATTCTTCACATGTTTCATGATTCAATCTCTTTTGTTAGATGCTTTATTTAGATTTACATTGTTGTTTTAAGTTAGATTTAAAATGCATAGATAGTTTTTTATAATGTTGTTCCGTAGTTATGAAAATTAGTGTTGTGTAGATACCTTCCTAGTCAACATTTTTTGTTGTTTCCTACTGGTAGATGGCTGTGTAAAGTTAGTCTGGGCTTGAATTCAAAGATACCCCTTACGTTTTTTTTTTTTAATGCATATATATGGTGGATGAATGGTGAAATATCTGCAAGCCTCAGAAGATAGCACAAATTTCATGAGACTGCGAGATTTCTGGTGTAGTGAAATTTTGTTTGAAGGAAGATGTCCACGACAAGAACTCCATGATTACTATTCATAGTTAGTTGCACATCCAAGAACTATCTCTCTTCCCTTCTCTTTTCCTACTTTTTTTTAAGAAACAGCCTGTGCTAAGGTTGATTGCACATTGTAAAGCCAAACTTAAAGAAAACAATAAAGTTTTCGATTGTTGTTTGAACCTATAGCAAATTGCACCATAACTCCAATCTTAGAAACTTCAAAATTTAAGATCCACTTCACTTCTAGCTACTTAAGTTTGTCCTGTGATTACCAACAAAATCACATCAAATATCAACTTAGGAATTCCATGCAAGTTGATGAGCCCAAAATATGCTCATAATTTGGGTATCATGGTGTACTTTTAATACCCTTACTTTTGTTGTTCATGGTTGTTTAACTCTTTAGAAACCTTTTATTGGGGGATATCCTGTGGCAATACACTTTTATATTCCTGCAGCCTATCATGTTGATATGTCTATATTTATTACCCTGTTTGACTTCCCAAATGACTGGTATAATGCATGTAGGTTTTGAATAATGAAGTAAATTTGATATGTGATTAATAAATGACTATTGTGTAGTTGCCATGCATGTTTTCTGTTGTTTGGTGTTTCACAGGTTGTTGAAGAAAGTATGAACGATTCAAGCGTAGTTGATCTCAGCCTTGCAGTAAAGTCCATTTCCTGCACGACTTCGAGGAAGTTATTCTGGCGAAGACTCTTTAACCGAAATTGTTGGGAAGGAATTTAAATGTCAAATAATTTGGAAAGAGTGAAATGTTGAATTCTCTCTGAACTGTGTTGAGTGGATAAGTTCATTTATTTAGTCTGTTCCTCGATTCCAGGATACATTTACATCCACATCTTTCTCTGTTAGGGTTAGTTAGTTAGTTGTTTTCTTGATTTAAATAAGTGTTCCTCCTGTGCAAGTGAGCAAGCATAACAAGATAGAAAGGATATCATGTAAGAGTTAGTATGATAATAAGAGATAGATTTTTGTGTTAGTTTTCATATGAGCAGAACAATGTATACCATTCTGAGTTTATGAATAAAAGCTGATGAAGTTCTAAGTTCAACTCTTGCATAGTTAGTTGATGCTTGCTAAGGGGGCCCACTTAGTAAGTATCTGTAGTTAGTTAGTTAGTAGTTCATTTTCTGTTGATCATAAGTTAGATTTCATTCTTGAAGTTTCTGTGCAAACTTTGTCTTATATTGTTCCTGCAGCATCAAGAATCCATCCCTGTGTTTATTCCTGCAGCATAAGGCCAGTTCATAGTTTGTTTCTCAGTCGTAACTATTATGATTTCTGCTTTGGTTAAATGATGGTTAAGTTAAGAGAACTTTGAATTACCTTCCTATAACATAGCTAGAATTATTTCCAAGTATTTATTTTTGATAGGTTGTGAATGAAACTGGTTCTTAGTGCACATAGAGTGCCACTCCATTTCAAGTATACGTTCCCTGGTTTAACAAGTAAATGAATGGCCATGAAAAGATATTAGTCGCTTATTGGAATGTCTAATTCCCATGATAGGTTTTGCCATGATTTTCATATCCTTTTGTGGGCGTGACCATTTTTGGTGCCATTGCTGGGGATGGTGTCAAGCTAAGAACCTATCATAAGTCATTGCTAGCAGTAGTTTAGTCTGTTATTCAAGAATTTTCAAAATTATTTCAATTCACCATTCATTCTATTGCATGCATAGAAGAAGAGACACTCTCAGAAGATTCATTCCTGACCTTTCATTCATTGATAACAATCCTGAACCAGCTTATAATCTATTTGAGGAAGAAGGAGACCAATATATCAATCCATTTGTTGAAAACATGTTTGTTGAATTGCCATTTGACCCAGCTGACGAAGAACTTGAGGAAAATCTATTTGCTTTAATACTCCATCAAGTAAATATGGCACGAAATCCACCTAATCAACCTCCTACTTTTGAGTTTCCCATCATTGCTCAGCAAGATACTGATAACCTTAAAAATATTCCTTCCTCATTACTCCCCAAGTTCTATGGACTAGTTACAGAGGACCCAGACACTTTCTTGTTCAAGTTTGACATCCTCTGTCGTAGCTATGATTACACTTTAGATGCTCATAAGTTGAAGTTGTTTCCTTCTATTTGGAAGGAAGGAGCTCTTAGATGGTTCATGAGTCTGGGAAGGGATGTTGTCGATAGTTGGGCAGTCATGCAAACAAAGTTTCTTGAGAAATACAAGGAATATTGTAAAAGTGGTAGTAAGGGAGATGATATATTCAGAATTCAACAAAAGGAGGATGAAAACCTAGAAGACTATATCTCAAGATTCTTGTTTTCCCTAAAAAAGAATTCAGACCATAATCTCAATGAAGAGTCTCAAAAACTACTCTTCCTAAGAGGAATCAGTGATACCTGTATAGATGCTCTGGACCTGATGGGAGGAGGTGATATAACCAAACTGACTTTAAGGTGGTAGAAAGTGATGATGACCAAGTATTCTTCGTCTCACAAAGGTGACCATGGGCTCAAAGACAAGGTATGTCTTAAGATCCTTTGACTTTTGGTAATCCTTATTCTAATTATAATAACCAGTGGCAACCTACATATGGCCCATCACCCCCTTGGAATACCCCTCAATCACATTGGCCTAACTATCAGAGTCCTCAATGGAAATCTCCTCAAGGAGGTTGGCAGCATCCACAAGGACAATGGACTCCACCCCCAGGTAATTGGTAGCAGAACCCTCAATGGAGAAGTCCACAGCAATGGCAGAACCAATCCCCTGCCTCTCTACAATTTCAACAGCCATAGCCTCAGGCCCTCATGCCACCTCATACAACACCTGCACTAAATATTGGCCCTCCAAAACAAACGCCTATGCCTACTCAACCATTGCCAAATCCTAATAATAAGCTGCATCAACAACAACAACCTATGTATTTTGTAGAAGCCAATCAGTATCCAACTTATGCCCTAAATAGTCATGATATCCATCTCAGATTTGGAACCACACTTCCTGCTCCACATCCACCTATAATTACAAAAATTTTAGATTCTGCCTCTGAGCAATCTATCGAACCTACATAACATACACTTGTATCAAATACTGTCTCTAAGGAGGTTGTCTTGCAACATCAGGCCAAACCGCCTTTTCCTCAGAGATTGCAAATTACTACATCAAAGTCTATGGAAGAGCCTACCTTTCATATTTTGGATCAGTTGAAGAATGTACACATTTAAATTCCCCTTTTCCAAGCCATTAAAGATGTCCCAATTTATGGAAAAGCCATTAAGGAGGCCTATTTAAAGAAACCAGGAAGAAAGAAAAAGGATCCCCAAACTATCCATGTTCTAGGACAGTTGGCAGATATTATGTTAGGAAAGGTAGTCATTCCAAAATATACCGACCCTGGGAGTCCTATGGTACAAATAAATATTAATGGCCATATAGTAAAGAATGTTTTGATTGACCTTGGTGTAGCCATCAATGTAATGACCAAGAATACAATGGAGTATTTGAATATCTTAAACATTCGGTCTACACCTATCGTCCTACAGCTTGTTGACAGCTCCATAGTAAAGCCTGATGGAATGGTAGAAGATGTTATTGTTATCCTTGAATCTTGGGAATACCCTGCAGACTTCACCATATTGTTAGCCACTACTGATGCTTTTATAGGATGCCACTCAGGAGACATGACAAATTTTGATAGTCATTCAAGAAATAAATTGGCTTTATACCCACCTGCTTAGCCTCAGCCAGACTTGTCTCAACCAATTCGGCCAGATTTAGGAGAGGAAACTAAAGAAGAATTTATGTAGCAGTTTGTTCAAGATCCTGCCACTAATCTTCCTGTAGCAAAAGGCTTTAGCCTTTCTCCTGTAGCTTCACCATAATGTTACAATGCATGCTCACAATAAAGGTTTCATTTTTAAGGAAACCCTTTTTCTTTGTTCCCACTCATCACCACATCTCACTTCCTTATCTTCCATCCCATCCATCCATTCCATCCATACATCTCATCCATCCATGTCACCCATCCACCTCATTCATCCGCACCACCCTTAATTATGATTTCATTCCCAACTATCATTTCATGTTGAAGCTGTCATCTCTCTCAGCACATACACACATTTATTGAAAGGTACGTGATTTATTTTGTTGTCGCATCATTAATTTATTTCATTTTATTCATTTACTACTATGTCTATATCAGTCATTATTGCTTGATCTCTGCCTATTATTTAGTACATGTGTGGACACATGTCATATTTTAAGTAGCGGGCATGATAATCCATTTCACTTACGCTGCTGTCACAATTGTTAAGATATTTTTCTTTATTATTTTTTTGTACTTTCAAAATATGACTGCATGTTTCATCCTAAATCACAATTAAAACTGCTTGTTTAAGTAGCTGTAACAATCATTACATGCAAATATATTTTGAGTTCATTCTTAGAAAAGAAGAGAAAGTGACGGCAAGGTAGAAAAAGCAGAGCAAAAAAGTAAAAAGTTTTCTTTGGATTTTCAGAAAAGAGTTTAAGTTTCAGCTGAGGCAATTGGAAGCATATGAAGAAGTCGAAAGGGATGAGCCTATTCCATTGCACCCTGAGAGTTCAGACCCCTATACAATGTTGAAAACCTGGCTTACTGTGGCATATGGCTTCAATAATGGTACGGTCAGGACGAAAATATTCGATCTCAGAAAATAGGTGTATGATGAGTTTCAAGAACAGACATACTTGTTTTGGAAGTTGTCATACTTCAGAATTGAGAAGAGATGGGAGAGATTGACTGTTGGGTTAAGAAGGTCTGAGCCTCACAGTCCCCTAAATTTTACAGTAGCTCTCAGAAGATCAAACAGAAACATATAGTTGGGCCTTCAAGAGAGGTTTGAATTGTGGTTGCCCTTGACATTTAGACCTCCTATGCTGATGTGGCCTCTTTATCCCTACCAAGCTACAAATATTAATGATGATACAGAAGATCATAGGTATGAAAGATGGAAAAGTTTCAGAGGTTTTTATTACAAATTCAGAACTTCATTTCAGGGTCATGCCTCAACCACTGATTTTAGAGAGACCACCAGAAAGTTTAATGCTAGAGGACCAACATTAGGTTAAGTAGGGGGAAAATGATGAGCCCAAAATATGCTCATAATTTGGGTATCATGGTGTACTTTTAATACCCTTACTGGTTGTTTAACTCTTTAGAAACCTTTTATTGGGGGATATCCTGTGGCAATACACTTTTATATTCCTACAGCCTATCATGTTGATATGTCTATATTTATTACCCTGTTTGACTTGCCAAATGACTAGTATAACGCATGTAGTTTTTGAATAATGAAGTAAATTTGATATGTGATTAATAAATGAATATCGTGTAGTTGCCATGCATGTTTTCTGTTTCCTGGTGTTTCACAGGTTGTTGAAGAAAGTATGAACGAGTTAAGTGCAGCTGATCTTGGCCTTGCAGTAAAGTCCATTTCCTACACGACTTTGAGGAAGTTATTTTGGTGAAGACTCTTTGACCGAAATTGTTGGGAAGGAATTTAAATGTCAAATAATTTGGAAAGAGTGGAATGCTAAATTCTCTTTGAACCGTGTTGAGCGGATAAGTTCATTTATTTAGTCTGTTCCTCGATTCAAGGATACATTTACATCCATGTCTTTCTCTGTTAGGGTTAGTTAGTTAGTTGTTTTCCTAATTTAAATAAGTGTTCCTCCTATGTGAGTGAGCAAGCATAATGAGATAGAAAGGATATCATGTAAGTGTTAGTATGATAATAAGAGATAGAGTTTTGTGTTAGTTTTCATATGAGCATAACAATGTATACCATTATGAGTTTATGAATAAAAGCTGATGAAGTTCTGAGTTGAACTCTTGCATAATTAGTTGATGCTTGCTAAGGGGGCCCACTTAGTAAGTATCTGTAGTTAGTTAGTTAGTAGTTCATTTTCTGTTGATCATAAGTTAGATTTCATTCTTGAAGTTTCTGTACAAACTCAGTCTTATATTGTTCCTGCAGCATCGGGAATCCATCCTTGTGTCCATTCCTACAGCATAAGGCCAGTTCATATTTTGTTTCTCAGTGTAGCTGTTATGATTTTTGCTTTGGTTAAATGATGGTTGAGTTAAGAGAACTTTGCATTACCTTCCTGTAACGTAGCTAGAATTCTTTCCAAGTATTTATTTTTGATAGGTTGTGACTAAAACTGGTTATTAGTGCACATACAGTGCTGCTCCATTTCAAGTATACGTTCCCTGGTTTGACAAGTAAATGAACGACCATGAAAAGATATTAGTCACTTGTTGGAATGTCCAATTCCCAAGATAGGTTTTGCCATGATTTTCATATCCTTTTGTGGGCGCGACCATTTTTGGTGCCATTGCCGGGGATGGTGTCAAGCTAAGAACCTGTCATAAGTCATTGTTAGCAGTAGTTCAGTTTGTTATTCAAGAATTTTCAAAATTCTTTCAATTCACCATTTATTCTATTGCATGCATAGAAGAAGAGACACTTTGGGAAGATTCCTTCCTGACCTTTCATTCATTAATAACTGCTTATGTGAAGGCTATTGTCGCCATTGTGGATTTGGGACAAAACATCTCTGGTCTATTGCCTTCTTTGGGACTAGTAGCTCATCTAATGCAAGTTCAAGGGCTTAATCAAGCATTTGCTCACCAGAATCCTCTTATGAAGTAGGTGCCCTAGCTACCTATCATTCTGCATGCCAGACAACCAATGAATTATGCACCCCCGAGGCCTTATTATTTACAGCCTCAACAATAGTAAAGTTATCCTCAGGCTCCCGAACAATAGAAAATGTACTCTCAGCAGTCGCAAGCACCTTTGTATTTTTTGGGACCAAAATTCTCCCTTGCACATCAAGATCAACTAGTGGCCCTGACTGTCTTTCTCCAAAATCCACTACCACATGCAAGAAATAATGCTGAGAAGGAAAAAATTGAAGAGCTAACCAAGTTGATAAAGAAAATGTCTACGGAAATGACACATCTAAAGAATTAGAATAATCAATTACAGGACTGTAGAAGAACAAATTAAGATATTTGAAGCAACAATTACAGATATGTAGGTTGGTCATGAAGACATTGCATGACACCTTTTTCCACATTCGTTGGGCAAGGAGGCCTTTTATTGGTACATCAATTTGCTAAGGGGGTCCATTACTTCATGGGACCTCATAAAGAATGCTTTCCTATAGAAGTATAAGGTTCTAATCAGCCCCTCAGAGCTATACCAACAGTTTATGTCCGTTCGAAGGGAAGTTAATGAACCTATTGGATCCTTTAATGATCATTTTCATTGTGCATTTATGAGACTTCAGGATCCATACATACATAATGATGCTACTTCCCTTCTCGTCTACTATGCAGCACTAGACAATCTTATGTCAACATTGGTAAAAAGGATGTGTGCATCGTTCACCATGCTAATAGCTACTTATGCGAAGGCTATTGTCGCCATTGCAGATTTGGGAAAAAACATCTCTGGTCTATTTCCTTCATTGGGACTCATAGCTCATCTAATGCAAGTTCAAGGGCTTAATCAAGCATTCGCTCACTAGACTCCTCTTATGAAGCAGGTTCCCTAGCTACTTATCATTCCGCACGCCAGACAACCAATGAATTATGCACCCCCGAGGCCTTATTATTTGCAGCCTCAACAATAGAAAAGTTATCCTCAGGGTCCCCATCAATAGAAAATGCACTCTCAGCAGTCACAAGCACCTTTTTATTTTCTGGGACCAAAATTCCCCCCTGCACATCAAAATCAACAAGTGGCCCTGCCTGTCTTTCTCCAAAATCCACTACCACACCCAAGCAATAATGCTGTGAAGGACAAACTTGAAGAGCTAACCGAGATGATAAAGAAAATGTCTACAAAAATGACACATCTAAAGAATTAGAATAATCAATTACAGGTATCCCAGTGTAGCATCCAAGCTAATTTCAATTAGGAAAACCGAGGCAATAGGGATGGTAGGGACAACCAGGAAGCAAACACTTCTTCTAGGAAGAATTATGATAGAGGGCATAATTCAAATCAAAACTTCGAAAGGAGACCTTCTTAGAGGTAGAATCACACAAGGAATACAAAGACCAATAATGGAGGTGTCCCTACTCCTCTTGATCAGTCATCCAACAATGAAAAAATGACGAGTGGGGTATATTTCACTGAGGCAACCTTATTCGGATGGTGTTAGATTCACAAAACTAGCAGACACTCTGATTTGGATTGTCCTGAATTCTAGACAGTCGTTGAAATCTTCCAAGTGGAGGTCCAAAATTCTATTGATAGTGCCAGTTGCAAAGACATCATTCCATCTGAGCCTTATGACTCTTCCTATCTCATGGTGAACCAAGTGCCATTCCCGCAAAGTGACCGCAATCAACTCAAGGTTGAGCTTACCCCCATTGTGAGCGAGGAAGTGCAAGAGGTAAGTAACGAACAAACCTCGGTTCAACTTTTTGATTTAGTAGATAACGGTCCAATAGATGAGGGAGAAATGCATATAAATGAAGTTCACATGTTCCACCAAAGAACAACTCCCTATTTCCTTAGAAATAGGTAGGCGGGTGGACCCTTTACAACTTCTACTCAACCAAACAATTTTACTACCCTGCCTAACCCTAATGCCAGCAATAACCTCAGGCTTCCCCATGTACCTACTCAGTACCTTAACAAGGATAGGCCTCAAAACTAGTCACAGAATCAGCCTCTAGGCCAACCCCAAAACCAATCAAACCAAATGAAAGCCCAACCTTCCAACTTCGCCATAGACTGAGCCTTTGACTCCAAAATCAAACAAATGGGTGAATACATGGCAGATGAGTTCAAGAAAGTGAAAATCAACTTATTTGCCTTCGAACTACTCAAAGTCCTTGTTGTAAGGTGTGCCTTCTTCAGGGTACTTAATGGGACCCCATCCTCTAAAATGGCATAGGAAGCGTAAGCTAAAAGAGTCACCTTTGAAAAACCTAGGATGGAACTTGTAGTTCAGGATAGTATGGGGAAAAGAAAGGATGTTCCCCAAAATCAATCTATGGGTAAGCAGCCCGAAAAAGAACTAGATTAGAACTATAGACACGCAAAATGTACAAGTTGACATTGCGCATCTAACTCTGATCTACTAACATTGTTTCTTCCTAAATCATCCCTCGGTCTAACTGTTTAATGAAATTCCCTTATCTGATTAAATTCATCAATATTCATCTCTTAATTAAATAAATTATTTTGTCTAATTAAGTCACTTTCCCTTGTTAATTAGATCAATTAATTTGATCTAATTATCCCTATTTAATTAAATAATCAATTTATTTGATTAAATCTCTAAAGTCTATCTGTTAAATTAAATAAATTAAAACCTTATTTGATTTAATCTAACACCATCCCTTTTAATTAAATAAATCAAAATCTTTATTTAATTAGCCTCTTATCATATTCCTCTCTTTGATTTAAATTAATCCAAAAATCTAAATCAAATTGTCAAATCAGCTAAATATCCTCTTAAATTAATCAAATCCCGATTAATTTAATCCTAATCACTCAAATCCTCTAGATTTTGCAACTTGCATAATTAAATCATTTATTTGATTTAATAATTCCCTATTTTAAAAAGGCATCTAAGTGGGAATATTCCTCAAGTTTGGAATCCCCAAAGGACTTGTCCATCAACAAAGCATTTAAAGCTCTTACATTGTCTCTTACATCTCTCCCACTTGGCATTTAACTCATTTTTCATCCCCCCTAAACATGTCATCTCATCAAATTCAAATTTCAAACTTGCACATGGATCAAAACTTGCTCAACCTTCATCCTCTCACATGTTGACAAGTGGCATCATATCATTGGTTGAATCTTTGTCCCACATTGATCAAATTTGGACATCTCTTCAACTTATCAATCTATAAATAAAGAGCTTATATCCTTATTTCGTCATCCACATCTCAAGCAAAGTTACCATGCTAAAATACTTAGCAATTCTCATTCATCTCATTGAATCATAGCTAGGTTTTTTGCAGATTTTAGCTTGGAGCATACATTCAAGGTCTTCATCAAGTGGATCAATCATCTTCAATCAACATTTGCATTCAAGGAGTTGGGAAAGGGAAAATCTCCACACACCTATTTGCACCAACTCCCTCAAGAGATCAAGAGTTTGCTTGCATTAGATAGGATTTAATTGTTTCATTTGTGTTCTTCATTTTCATTTCTTATCTTTTGCAAATTTCAAATGGATTTCTTGAGGAATCATTGGTTTCTAATCTTGTGTTTGATCTAATTGTTTGCATGTTTATTGTGTTTGTGCAAGGTCTAGATTCAAATGGTTCACAAGAACAATAGGCATATCTCCAAGGATTAGCCACCTAGGCAAACCAAGATAGAACCGATGATAAAGACATGGCTCAAGTGGCTCAGGTAGAACATCTATAGGCCTCTTCCAAGGAAAATTTGACACTCCCCCTTTCCTTACTACCATTTGGATATTCGGGAAGAATTTGCATAACTTCCTTCTCGATTCAGGAGCATTTGCTAATGTTATACCCTTTGTAGTGTGCAAGGCCCTTAGGATTACCCCCACACCCTCGAGGAGGAAAGTAAATCAACTAGACAAAACAAAGATCAACATTGTGGGAGAAATGAATCGAATCCTGATGCAAATTGCTATAGATCCAAGAATACAACAAGTCATTGATATTCAAGTGGCTGACATTCCTGATGCATATGGGATCATCTTGGGTAGAGACTTCACTAGGATGTTGAATGGATATGCTGCTACAGATCATTCTCACATATGGCTGCCATGGAAAGGGTTACCAAATCAAATATGTATAGACCACGAGCCCTGTATGAAGTACATGATCACAGAGGACAACAACCTAAACGAGGTGTTGTTTGTTGAGACAGAATTGGGAAACTACTATCCCTTTTCCTTCTAGGGTGAAACCATAAGAGTGTGCTACCGAAGTCCTCTTGGTGCAATGCAGTCCTCCAACTGACTTCACTCAAATACCTCAGAGTACAGAGATTCTCATAGAATCAAATGATAAGCCTGATGAAGAAAATAACTTGGGACTACTCAATGGTTTCTAGGAATTCATGGAAAAGTGTGTGAAGGATCAACTAAGCTTGGGTACCTAAATGGATTTCTAGGATCTCTTGCTAGCAAATTGGTGCAGAATTCACAATGTTGCTCACCCTGAGTTCAATTGATACTTGTACCAAATAGTAGTAGAACATGTCAAAAAATTAGCTATCCCTCAGAAGAAAACACCAAAGGAGGTACTAGCTGAACTGCCCATTGTTAAACACACTAAGCTACAAGACTCCCCAAAGGTCATGGAGGCAACTGCCCAGCCAAAAGGAAATAAGAGGCAAGTTGGGCCTAGAGTCAAAGAGCTTTCTAGCTTTTGGATGCTTCGATTTGATGGATCCAAATCAAAACATGGAGCTGGTGTCAGGTTTGAACTCATCAACCCAACAGGTAAGACCTTTCTTGCTGCCTATAGGTTGCAATTTTATTGCACTAATAATGTAGCAGAATACAAGGCACTAGTGCATGGTCTTCTTATGGCCTTAAAGAAAAATGTCAAAATGCTGC
Organism: Sequoia sempervirens; assembly: GCA_007258455.2. Classification (NCBI taxonomy): domain Eukaryota; kingdom Viridiplantae; phylum Streptophyta; class Pinopsida; order Cupressales; family Cupressaceae; genus Sequoia; species Sequoia sempervirens. The sequence goes on along the minus strand of VDFB02366780.1, from coordinate 4,440 downwards.
AAGTGTTCAGGACTTCGAACTCATACTCAAACAAGTTAGGAAATTGTATTCTTGCCATGACAGGAGATTTACAAACTATAGACATAGGGTCTAGGATCTCTTAGAAGGTTTAGATGCATTCAATATACAACTGATTCCTTGTGCTCAGAATCATGCAGTCAATGCTTTGGCTCAAGTAGCCAACACTTTGAAACCCCTCACCTTGTCTAGGCTTAAGAAATTTACAATTGATTTGATATTCACACCATCTATCCCAGATAATGCCACTCATTTTCAAGTCTTTAATGACAATAACCATATCCTTGACTTCATCACGAGTTTTGATGTCTTTGCGACCCAAATAATTGATGAGGCTGATCCGGAAGAGGCCGAATTGGATGTAGAATGGGTCTTCAACCTCAAAACCAACACAATTCCTAGAGGTATGGTTGAACTTGAACATATATTTGATTTGGACCAAATCAGAGACCATGATCAACACATAAAGAAGAAATCCATAAGCAACCAGTGTGATGCTCATAACCTCAGGACAGTGGAAGAGACCAAAATGTTCTTAAATGAAAAAGTATGCACACCCGAAGAAAAGAGGGGAATCATCAACGAATTGTGGAGGTATCATGATGTGGTGGCATGGAGCTACGAGGATCTAAAAACTTATGATACCTCCATCATCACGCACACCATCCCTCTTAAGATGGAGGTCAGGCCCTTCTGCCAATGACAACATCCTATCAATTTCTTGTTAGATCCCATCATTTACACAGAGGTACAAAAGTTACTCTCAACAAGAATTATCTTCCCAATTAGGCATTCCACATGGGTCGCCAACTTGGTCCTAGTCAGAAAAAAGAATGGAGAAATCAAATTGTGTGTAGAATTTCGCAACCTTAACAGAGCTTCGAAGATGGACAACTATACAGTGCCTTCGTTGGATGAGGTACTGCAAATCCTCAACGGTTCCCAAATGATGTCCTTCCTTGATGGGTACTCTGAATATAACCAGGTGATGGTACCATATGAGGATCGCCATAAGACAACATTCACCACTAAGTGGGGAACCTTCACTTACAGGAGAATGCCCTTTGGGCTTATCAACACTGGTGCCACTTTCCAACATTCCATGGATATTGCCTTCAAAGATATGATTGGAAAGTGCATAATCATATACATAGATGATTTAACTGTGTTCTCTAAAAGGCAGAGTGATCATGTCTCCAATTTATGCAAGGTGTTTCAGAGGTGTAGGGAGTTTGGAGTTTCCCTTAACCCAAAAAAGTGCATTTTTGGCATGACTAAAAGTTGATTGCTTGGACACATCATTTCAGAGTAGGGAATCTCCATAGATCTTGAGTTCATCTAGTCTTTACTGAACATCCCACCTTTAGGAAGCCAAAAAGAATTGCAATCCTTCTTTGGAAAGATCAACTTTTGTTAGGAAATTCATCACGGGTTTTGCTGAGATTGTTAAACCGCTCAATGCCATACTAAAGCAGGATGCCAAAATTGAATGGACTCCCAAAGCCAAACAGGGTTTTGAAGAAATCAAAATGGATATTTCTGAAGCACCTGTGCTCATTAGCCCAAACAATCTGAAGTTTTTTTATATCTATTCATTCACTTAAGAGCATTCCTGTGCCAATATTTTGACTCAGAAAGATGATGAAGGAAATGAGAACCCGATTGCTTTTATGAGCGCTCCTTTGAAAGATGTTGAATTACACTACCATAACATAGAAAATCAAGCCTATTCCCTCATTAGGGGGGTGAATAAATTTAGGCATTATATCTTGTGCAATAAAGTGTTCGCCATTGTCCTCGACACAGTAGTGAAAACACTACTTATGCAAAATGAATTAGGTGAACAAAGAGCTAAATGGGTCACACTGCTCCAGGAGTATGATATGGAAATCCAACCAATGAGGTTGGTAAGAGGACAGGCCCTCACCCACACAATTTCCTAAGCAACAACAAAAGTAGGACCTGAAATTACTATGCAACAATACCAGCTCAAAGATGTTTCCTTGAGAGAGTGGTATAAGGACGTTGTTTATTATTTATTGAATCACAAGTGTCCACCTCACCTACAAGGAGTCCAAAAACGTGCTCTCAGACTGAAGAGCAACAATGACATGTTGCAAGAATCCATTTTATATAAGAAAAATCATGAAGGCATCTACTTGAGATGCCTTGGCAAGGAAGAAGCAGATTGAGTCTTGAAGGAGTTTCATGACAAGTTCGGCACAAAGTCATGGATTCGAGCCTTCCATTGCACATCAAATATTTATAGTGAGATATTATTGGCCAACGGTCTTCAAGGATGCTTATTGTCATGTTTTCTCATGTCACACGTGTCAGATCGCCGCTACAAAGGAGAAGAATTTTGTTGTAACCTTGCAACCCGTGTTGGAGGTGAGGCCTTTTGTGCAATGGGGTCTCGATTTCATTGGTCTGGTAAGCCCTCCATCATCTACTAGACATAGGTATATTCTTACCGCTACTGATTATTGTACTAGGTGGACATACACAATTATATGTAAGCAATGCACAACTGAGGTAGTTACAAATTTTTTGGAAAGTTTCATTTTAAATCCCTTCGGTTGTCCTTATGCATTAGTGTGTGATAATGGACCAGATTTTGCTTCATTAAAATTTGCTAGTTGGGCCTTTGACTATAGGATTGCTCTAAATTTTTTTCCAAATTACTACCCTTAAGGAAATGGCCTTGCCAAGTCCACAAACAAAACTTGATCACTATGATAAAAAATTTCTCGATAGGAATCCCAAGGACTAGCATACCTAGCTCTGATTCGCCCTTTGGGCAGACCACACCCACCACAAGGCTGCCCTTGGTGATTCCCCATTCCATCTTATTTACGGCCTAGAGCCCATATTTCCTATTCATTTGAAAATTCCCACTCTCTAATTTATCAATGAATTTTATGAAGGGAAAGACCGTAGAGAAGCTCGGTTAGCTGAGCTCTTGCATTTAGAAGAAGTTTGAGACCGTACAATAGAAAATTTCACCAAACATCAGGGCGTGGTTAAGAGATGGTTCAACCATCGAGCCAGAATCAAGGCCTTTAGAATTGCAGATTTAGTCTTGTATTTGGACAAGGCCCATGAGAAAAAAGGGGGACACAACAAATTTGACAAGCTTTGGCTTGGCCCCTTTCAAATAGCTAAATTTTTGGGAGACAATGCTTTCCGCCTAAAGACCTTAACTGGTGAAAATGTCCCATTGCAAGTCAATGGGCAGCACCTCAAGCATTATTTCCAAGCTTGAGCTTTATCAAGCTCTTTCCTGTAAATATCTATTCATAGGTTAGAATAGGTTTCCTTTCGGATCGCTTGCATTTAGCTATTTTGTGTTGCTCTGTTTTGCTTGTTTCCCGGCTATTTTGTTTCGAAGAGGATGTTCTCCATCCCATTGTGGTGGTCGTGCTCGTTCAATGAATGATTTCCTTTGTTGTCCATCCTTGGTGTTCTTCAGATAAACATTCATTCCCAACTATTGGTCCCTGATGGCTACCTAGGAATGGTTTCCTTGTTTGAACTCTACTTTAGAATTTGACCCTTGGTTGGCTCTTTTTACGCATATCTCAGATCTTGTACAAAAAGCATATTAAATATTTCCAAAGGATTGTACAATGGTTGTTATGATATCCTAGTAAGTGAAAATACCAAGTCATCTCCAATGACGACTATGGTTCCCAAACCTATTGTATGCTTCAGCGCTTACATAGTCGAGCAAAAGATAAGTGAGCAAAGAACGTTCAAAGAAACATCAAAACACAGAAAAGAGAATGTAAAAATCAAGCGACCGTATGGGTGTGCAGATAACTCTCCCGAGGCTATGGATGCCCTCGGCTGGCAGTAGAGAAATATCCCTGGGATCACAACGACAACTCCATCGGGGCTATAGATGCCTAATTGGCAGTGGAGCAATGTCTAGGTTACTTTTGGTATTGCACAATTTATGTAGCTTATTCGGTTGGAGTAGTAACCACTTCTCAAAGTCCCACGAAAAGGAATGAATTCACCATACACACACTTCTAAGATATCTTGTAGGCTGACCCAACTAAGAATCATGTTCTCTTAGTTCACTCTTGGAAGCTTGCTCCTAGTCTTTGAAATTAGAGATTCTACGTCCTGAATGAACGTGTATCCCTAGAATGCTCAGGAGCATTCCCCAGCAGAGTCACCATTTGTTGTGCCCTCAGCACACACGCCCTGTTTAGAATAGGGACCCTCTTTTCTTTTGCCCTATTGGGTCATTTTATTGTTGCCTCATTTTGCGTGACCTCATTTTGGTGTCCTGCATGGTCAACGTACCTTCAAACTCTCATCTTAAATTGATCTACCAGTGGCCTTGGGGCCTAGCGAGCCTGCCCCACCGGGTTTCCTTTTTTGGGTTTCCACCGGGTGTTTATCATTCTCAA
>VDFB02366777.1:0-11824 GCA_007258455.2 Sequoia sempervirens | reverse complement strand
TTTTAAGAATCCAGAGGAATATTTTAGAGTTAGTAAAAACCATTTCTCTAAACCTTTTAACATACAATTTTAAGGTTTAGATTAGAGGTAGTTTAAAATATATTTATTTATTTTAAATGATTCATTTTCTTGTAGAATGTCTAACAAAACAACATTACATTTCTTATAAAAAAAATATATCATTAGAAAATCCATTCAAGAGGATTGCAAAAAAAATAAAAAAAAATCACATAATCAAACAAATAAAGTTCTGACCAAAAAAAAAATTAAAAAAATCTTCTTTTGTTAGCATAAAAAAACAACAAAGAACAAAACTAAATTTTACAAATACTATTGTTTAAATCAAAAAATTAGGTAGGTTGTTTACACATGTATTATTTTCCTTCACCATTTTCTTGATTTAATTGTCAAATTGATTAAAGGGAAATGATCAATGTTGTTGAAAAACTTGTAAATATTCACATAAAATTTGGAAAGCATAAAAAAATAGGAGATTAGTTACTTCTCTCTCATTTCATGCATGTTAGTTAAACTAGAAACATTTCATTTTAAAAATACAAAGAGTTGATCATTCTATCATTTCATCTATTTGCATGTTAGTTACTTTCTAATAGATTTAATTTTTCAAACACATTTTTATAAATGGAAGAAATCAATTACTTTTTAGGTTATTTTTATTTTCCTTCATATATATAATTTTCTTTATCTAAACATTTTCATAGACTTAAAGATTTAAAAGACACTAAAAAAAGCACATAAACAATTAAAAAAATCATAAAATTTGAAAAGAAAAAATATTAGATCTTGTTTACATTTAATCGTAAGGGCTTTCAAACTTATTTTAAAACAAAAAACAAAAATGAACTTGAATATACATAATTCTTCAACTTATAAAGAAGATCAAATTCACACACATATTAATTCACCAAGAGAACTCATACTTTCTTGTTCATCACTCTTGTATACCCTTCAAAAGTTCATGCATTCATATGTATCATCAATAAAATGGATTGGGTAGAGGTTATCTTTATGTTGTGTTTGAACTTTTATAAACTTGCAATATACAATGCACTTTTATTCTTTCTGAATTAAGACTAATAGTAATTTTGTTGGTTGTATTGAGGCACAACTTCATTCATGGTAGAAAAGGAAACACCCTGTTGCTCATATCAAATGTCATAAAGCATATAAAGAAGTAATGATTCTAGTTGGGTTATTGTTGACTGCATTGAAGGAGTGAGCTTTATATATGGGACACGATTAACACTCTCCTTCTTGGATTCTACATGTTATGGCTTGCTCCAAGAAGATTGCCCATGTTGTAGAAGTTTTAAGAGATGAAAGGGGCATGCACTCTCATTGAAGGGATCCAAGCATGTGTTTCCGTCATTGCTTTGGAGAAATTTATTTCTTGTCATTTATGTGCATTGTAACTCAGATTTTCAGTCTTGTGACTGAAAATAAAAATTGTAATACTATATTTTTAAGCTATAACTAGAACACCTTTCTTTTATTAATAAAGTTCAATTTTTTTTCCTTCTCAATAGTTATCTTATTGTGTACAATTGATGATTGATGTGTATTTCTGTGTTTTATATTTAAATCCTCAAATATCAGTCAATTAAAATGACTAAATATACTACTAGTTGACGTCAATTAATAATTAAATTGACTAAATATACTACCAATTGACATAAATCAGTGAACAATGAATAAATATGACTAAATATATGACCTGTCAAATAAAAATGACTAAGGGACCAAATTACAACAATCAATGACTAAATCAACAACTAAATATATCAGTGAATAAAAAATGACTAAATAAGTGACCAGATTATAGAAATCAATGACTAAATCAATGACTAAATATACTACCAAATCGATCAATCAAAACAACCAATAAATGACTAAAAATGGTTTAGTCATCAATCTAGTCGAGTTATAAATGACTGGCAATAAACTACTAATGGTCATGTGACCATGTTCAGTCATTTATAAGTAGTTTTTAGTAAATTTTTAGTCATATATTGATGTTTTTGTACTAGTGTGCAAGAGGTGGTGCACGAGGAGGTGCTCAAGGTGGTGGTCAAAGAGGCCATGAAGAAAGGATTTTGGAAATGTTGCATAACTTGTCGGAAAGGTTGGATGCCATGGAGTAGGCACAACGAAGGGGATTAATTGCTGATGATGTGAGTGAAGTTGTGGAAGAAGAACAACCACAAGCTGAGGACAAAGATTAAGGAGAACTAGAAGGGGTGGAAGAAAGGTTGATAAAAGTGATGATGAATGTAGGAGCTAAACCAAAAATAGAGGTCCCCACATATTTTAGAAGCTTGAATGGGGAAGAGCTCATTGATTGGATTAATGATTTGGATAAGTACTTCAAGTATGAAGGAATTGCAGAAGAAAGAAAAGTGAAGTTTTCTTGTACAAGGCTTAAAGGCCACATTGCAATGTGGTGGGACTATGTACAGTCTAAGAGATGAAAGTGAAACAAGGAAAAGATAACCTCGTGGAACAAGATGGTTGCCAAATTGAAGACAAAGTTCCTTTTGGCGGATTATCAAACTAATCTTTTTAGAAGATTGCAGAATCTAAAACAAAAGGATATGCCAATCAAAGAATTTATACGAAGGAGTTTTATAAGTTGGTGATTCGATCAAGCCATAGTGAAGAGGATTTGGAAAAATTAGCCCAATATCTGAACAGTTTTAAATACAATTTGTAGGATGAGATGACTTTAGTGTCACCAAGAACTTTGGAGGAAGCTTACCCGTTTGCTATTAAGGTAGAGGAGAAGTCGATGAGGAAGTAGAATCAGCAAGGCCGAGGTAGAGAATGAGGCTATGGAGAAAGAGGATAGTAGCACCGTCAAGCTGGTGAGGCAAGTAGTTGAAAAGGGAAAGTCAAGTCAGAAAGAGGAGGTTACTAGAATAGAGGAGAAAGGTCATTTGGAAGAAATGGTTATCAAGGAAGAGGACAAGGATTTGTGGGTAAATGTTTTAAGTGTAATCAATATGTTGGTCATAAGAGTTGGCAGTGTCTAGAATCTCCCCAAGGAGGTTACACAAGGCCTAAAAGAAGAAATCAGGTGATGCAAGTAGATCAGGAGAGCGTGGGATCATTTCTCCAAGAAAGGAAGAAGTCAGGAGAACCTTTTTTGTTCAAAAGAGTGTTGTTGAAACCACCAAAGGAGATTTGTAAACCTTTACAAAGGAAGGCTCTATTCAAAATGAAGTGCAAAGCTAAAGGTAAGTGTTGCAAACTTATTATAGATAGTGGTAGTACTAATAATATTGTTGTTGTTGAAATGGTGGATAAGTTAGGACTTAGGAGAACTAAACATCCTACACCATACAAGGTATCTTGGTTACAAAAAGGTCATCAGTTATTAGTAGATGAGCAAGCCTTGGTTGAATTTCAAATAGGAAGTTATAATGATAACGTTGTATGTGATATCATGCCTATGGATGTGTGTCACATGCTACTTGGTAGACCTTGGCAGTTTGATCGAAATTCCATACATGATAACACCTACACTTTTGAGAAGGATGGACTCAAAGATACTTTGTTTCCTTTGCAAGACTCAAAAGAGGACAACCATAACAACAGTAGTAAGGTGATGTTAATAAGAAGAATAGAGTTTATAAGTGGAAGGGAGTCAAAGGAAGTTGCAGCAGTTACAACCAAGGAGGTAAACCTTAATTTTTCTCATGCTTGCATGGGTGGAAATAGTGTTGATTTGTAGGTAGGACAACCAATAACATGTGTTGGCATAGATGACTATGAATTAGGGGCAGCTATTGATATTCTCAAGGATTCAGAGATACAAGAGAGTTTGAAACAACAGTGCCAAGATGGATACGTGGGCATGAATCTACGTGAACAAAGTGTGGAGATAACAAAAGAGGAAGTGGATGATGACTTGATTCTTCAAATTGCGATCATTGAAAGAGAGTGGCTTGAACTAACAGGAGGTATGATAAATAGTGTAGCCATCAAAGGTGAGATAAGATCTTAGTTTTCAAACCCCTTGGATACACTTGAAGTTGATTCTTGTGAAGATGTAAAGATTGCAGTGGAGTGAGAAATGAAAAATGAATGGGAAAGGTGCAGCAAAGAGAGGTTGTCTAGAGAATGGATGAAATATGTTGACGATGATGAGATGAGGTGTGGAAACAACAATTTGAACTGGGGAATAATTAGTCAAGAGGAGTTCATTCTTCCAACAATTTTGAAACTGATGAAGCTACCCAATGGAAAGCAAATGAAGGGGGTCTTTGGGAAGAGAAGTTTGATGAATGGAGGAACTATTCTGGTCAAATGTTGGAAGAGAAAGAAATGATGGTTGTGGGTTGTTGTTTATAAGCATACAAGATATATTGCAAGTGTTGAGAACTTGGAAGGGTAGTCCTACTACCCAACTCCCCTACACTCACAAATAACTCCCCCGAGGAGCTTGATGCAGGGGCATCACAAAATTTTGGTGTGAATGTTTGGAAAGTTTTGTTTTGCCTTAATTTTGGTTTTGATTTGTTTAATCTTTTGGACAAGTGGTGGATGATGTGGTTTTCTTTTGAGTTGCATATCAAATTCTTGTGATTGGTTAGAAAGATGGAGCAGTTACAAGGCACTCCTAACGAATTTTTTGGTATGTGTGTGCGGTTTCTAGGAAGGTGGACGGTTATGGGAAAAGACAAGTAGACTTTTTTTCTAAAGAAGCCTGAGCTAGTTTTTGGTGAAAAGAAACAATGCTTAGTTCTAAAAGAAGGGATACATGGTGGTCATTATTTTGGTACAAGGAATCCATTGTTGAAGGTGTGAGATAGAAATGACATGTTGTTTAGAGGGTAGAGGACATGTGGCTGAGTGTAAGAGAATGCCAATAGCATATAAGGAAGTTTAACGCTCTTGTTACCTGCAGTTGCTCTCTTTGTTGTAGAATTTTAATATAATAAAATTTATTTTCCTATTGATGGTGTTTCATGTACTTTGCATTTTGCAATTTGAATAAGGAATGAATATACTTCTGTTGGGTGTGTGCAAGAAGTTGAGTCCACTTTTTGGCCAAAAAGTGGAAGTGTTTTTCCTGATTTTTAGAATTTGACACATTTGACCTTAAAATTTGAAGTACTTAGAGATGAAATCTTTAAAAAATTCACTAATCATAAAATGTAGTGCTCGGAGTCTAGTTTCCAAATATTTAATTTATTTCAATACCCAGATTGTACAAATTGAGTTTTAATAGGCATTTCTAAAAACCACTGTTCAAAAGTCATTTTTTTTACCATAGCATGCATGTGTACGACATCCATATTTTGACTTAAATTATCGTATTTTTCTAAATCATTTTGGGAAAAATTTTATGACTCACTGAAGCTTGTTCTTGATATTTTTTTTGTAATTTTTATTGAATATTTTTTTTTTTTTTTTTGTTAAATTCTTTTATTAAAGGATTGTCGCTTTGAAAATCAGTCGTGGTAAATGACATGCATAAGATGACCTAAACTATCATTTTGATTTTTTTTTTTTAAATTGAAAAGAATTTTCTCTCAGTTTGTTCCTCGTAAGTAACTATTGTCAAAATGTTATGTTGATCAAAAGTTATTAAAATATAAAACCCGATATTTAAAGCTTCTATGGACCAATTTTATTAGAAATTAATTGAAAATAGAATAGCCAATCCAATTGTAAAAAATTACATATTTAGAATCGATTGCTTCATCTTAAAATGGGTTTTAATTTCTAGAAAAATTCTGCAAAAAGGTCAATATCACCATATAGTCCAGTCGCGATATGTTTCTTTCGACATTGTTACTTACCTTCAACTTGTAGGTCAAACCAGGTTCAAGGCCTAGGTTTGGAATTCCAATGCTTTTCTTGAACCAAAAACCTAGGCAAAAACCCAACCACAATGCAAAAAAAAATTTAAATTTTAAAAAACGGGATCCCGAATATAAAATGGGATCTCATTTATTAATAAACGAGATCCCGTCTTATAATCGGGATCTCGTTCCCTATTCGACAATATTCAGTCCGTTGTCAAGGAAACGGGGTCCAGTTTCATAAACGGGATCCTGTTTCTCGACCAACGGCTCCAACATTCAATGCCGATGAATGGGATGCCGACTATAGAACGGGATCCCGCTTCTTATAGACAGGATCTCAGTTTTATAAGCGGGATCCCATTTTATAGTAAGCGGGATCCCGTTTATTTTATTTAAATACATTGCAAATAATTACTATGAAGTCTGCAACTTCACATGTACGGCCGAGAGCAATAAAAGTAAATTATTTTTTCATAAGCTATTGTATTTACAGGTGGTGAACTTGATTTTTAGTTGATTTTATCAAACGGGGCATCATCTACACCATTTTTGAAGTGGAACTGTGTTATTTTTGTGCTTGTTTGGAGGAACAAAAGGTTTCAATTTGCAATATGGATTGAATTTTTCAAAGGAGGCATGGAGAAAACAATTTTTAAAGTGGAATTGTGGTAGTTTTCTACTTGTTTTAAGGAACACAAGAGGAAGAATTTTGTCCTAATAGGTATTCAACTTCCAATTTGGATTGAATATTTTGAAGTATTTCACTATTAACATTCATTTGTTCTTGAGAATTTTATAATTATGGGAGATAAAGCTCGTAATAAAAGAAGGAAGACATTGACTCCTCAAGAAGTTGAAGCAAATAGAGAAAAATAGAGACAAAGACAAAGAGAAAGAAGAATGAGAATGAAATCAATGAATGATGGTGGAGCAACCAATTCAACAACTATTGAAGATGAAAACATTGAGGATACCATGGTTGCAGATGATGCTAATTTGCAAGAGGTCAATTTGGAAAATAATACGATTATACAAACTAGTCCTGGTATGTCTTCAAATCCCCCTTTCAATGCTATGGAGAATGTTTCAATAGGCACAAATCCAGGTACGTTTTCAAATCAACATTTTTGTGAAAAGGAAACTTTTTTTTGTAGAAGTTTTATAAGATGCTATATTTAAGGATGTTGACATTGATAATATTCGAGATGAAACTTCTTTATAAATTGTTAAAAAGAAAAATCTTTGGCGGTAAAATGAAAATCAAAATGACTATTTCTTTGAAAATAAAAACAAACCTCAGATTTTTGATGAAAATGAAAATGAAAAGTGAAAACGCTTTGTTGATGAAATGAAGATGAAATGAAAATGAAAACCGCTTTTGTTGATGAAATGAAAATGAAACCGCTTGTTGGATGAAAATGAAGATGAAAATGTAAATGTAAATGAAGATGAAGATGAAAATGAAGATGAAAAATCTAGAATTGATGTTGAATTTAATGAAAATACTTTTTAAAAATTGAAGTGGTGTTTTCGACAATCTTCTTGGTGAAATTTCTTGGAGGCAAATAAGAACACGCGGCTAATAGAATATACACCAAATTCTTTTTATCATAAAAATTGCATTTCCAATGTCAACTAATGATGCAATTGATGAGAATGCAAAAATGAGGAAAGTAATGAAAAGGTTAGGCTTTTTATGTTAAACCAAAAAGAAAAGATCAATCATTAAAACATGCTATGTCTACTGTTGCCAGTGCCATTCAATCTATTGGAAAAAATAGTTGATCCAAAGATAAAAATGCAGCAAGAAGAGCTATAACTACTACTATAGTTAATAAAGAAACTTTGAATAAAATAATGGTAAGCAATATTAGTGAAGTTTTAAAAATGCATCCTAAAGCATTGCTAAGAGCTGAAAAAAGAAGAGAAATTATAGAAAATGATCCCATCAATCAATGTTGGAGTTTTAGTGGATGACTATCGAGGTCTGATATAAAATTAAATGTTGAAATTAAATCTTTGATTGAAAAATATTGGCATGATAATACTAGGGTTTCATCTAATGCTAGAGATGTTTTAAAATTAAGGGTGGGGTCCAAAGTTCGTGAGCCTCACCTAAAACACCTATTAGATGCAACACAAACTGAATTTTATAAAAAAAATTTGTAGTGATTCAATGTTACCTGGTAATATTAAAATAAGTCAAAGGTCTTTTGAAAAATGTAAACCTTGGTATGTAAAAATTAATAAGCAACGAATATCTTGTTGTTCTAAAATACATGTTCAATTTCGTTATTTTTATTATGTTTTTTGATATATACATTGTACCTGCAGCTACCAACATGATTATATAGGATTGTGGTATTGATATGCCACTTGAAGCAATAAGAGAGTTTATTTCAGGTTTGTTTTGTGAAAAATCTAATGATAAATTATTTTATTTAAGTTCTTGTATTTCTGGACAATGCATTAACTATGGAAATCTTTCATTTTTAAGAATTTGTTTGCATGAAAGTGTTGATCATGATTTTGGACAACAATTAGTAGATGTCAAAAGATTCTTAGGGAATGTTCACTATTCTTTAAAAAAGATGGAAAAATAGGAAAGCTTGTGATTTAGTTACGTAGTTAGTGTGCATGCATTTATGAGTGAATTTAACAACAAAATTAAAAAATTCAAAATATGTCATGCACCTCGAACATGCTCTGATGGCTTGATGTACAATTTACGTAGAAACACATTTCCAATTGGTACTATACTTTCAGTGGTTGATTTTGTGGAGAATTATACTCTTGCTCCGCAAGAGGAAATTCAATCTCAATATTATAATTCAATGCAAGTAGCCATGTTTGTCCATATTGTTTATAGACATGCAGATGATAGCACTGAGGATGATAGAAAAGTTTTGAGGGAGTATCATTTTTATTTGAGTGACAATCGGTTACACTCATCAAAGTTTGTTCAATATTGTTTTAGTATATTTTATAGAAATTTAAGAGAAAGAGGAATCCATATGAAAGAACACCTCATATGGTCAGATAATTGTATGGGGTAGTTCAAAAATGCTAGAATGTTCTATTAGTTAAGTAGGGTTCACAAGGAACTTAATGTCCAGCATATATGGAGTTTTTTTGAAGCTCGGCATGGTAAAGGAGAACATGATGGAGGTGGTGCGTGTGTTAAAAGAATTCTTGCTAGAGAATAATTAAAATTCGGGAGGATTCAAGAAAATTAAAATGTGCATTAAGGATTTTGTGGATCAAGTGTAATAGAATTACTATCTCGTGACTCCGGTTCGAGTGATTACTCTACAGTTCATCGATTCTTTTGGTTGGTGGAAGAGGAAAACATTGTATCTAGAGTTGATTGTGAGACAATTAGTGGATCTACTAAATGGCATTCATTTAGGAGTGCGACAGTAAGCACATGGACTATTTAGGACAAGGGAGCTTGCATGTTTTTGCCATTTTTGTATCTCAGAAAATTGGGAAGCTTGTGAAAATACAGAATGGGTTGAACAGTGGCAGCAAAGATCGTTGACACCTGTAGAAGCACATAATCAATATGAAATAACTATTGAAGAAAATGATCAATTGCTTGCATCTGAAGATTATGAACCGTGGTTCTTAATCTTTGGGTACAAGCTAGCTGCAATTTTAAATTCAATTTATTTCATTTTATTTTAAATTTTTATTAAGTTATTCTCGGTAATACTAAACTATTTTATATGGATATGCACAAGTTATTAAATCGAATTTTGTTGGCATGACATGTGTATGCTATTATTGCACCTGGGGGGAATGAAGAGCAAACAAAATATTGGTTGGCTCATTGTGTGGAAACTAAAAATAAGTTGATAACACCTTGAGAAGATGATGATGGCTTTCATTATCCAATAGGTACTGATCCCCTTAAGACACCTCCTTGCCAATTTTGATAACAAGTTTTAGATCCCCTAAGCATTTTTAGAACAAGTCTTTGATCCCCTTTACAGTAAATTTTTGAGAACTTATTTGATGATGGTTTTGAACATGTTTCCAATAGATTGTGATGGTTGCTGGCACTGGCTACCAAAATACTTGAGAAGAAAGAATGGTCTACCTCGCATTCAAGACTATGAAACACATAAAAAGATTATGCATTATTCACATTTGGTGGTGGCAAAAAATATAAAACTAGAGCCAGATCGCGGAAGACCTTCAAAAATTGCTATGGTCAATTTCTATGGAAGAGCATGAGGCAATCATAGATGCATTGCAAAAAAGAGAGGATGCATATGGTACAATGGAATAAGTAAATACAGGTAAATATAGTTTTAGTTTTATTTTGTCCTTTTAAATACATTAAATACATGTTTCAACATTGGTCAAGTGTGTTATTAGTTGAAATTGATTTAAATTGTCCTTTTATATATCCTTAAGGCATAATCACAAAGCGATCTAGTCCATGCAGATTCAACCTAGACAACATGGAATAATTTCTTTGGTAAAAATAGGTACTACAGTTAAATTATATTTAAATACATGTTTTGATTACATATTGATATTGCTTGACATTAATAGTTAAAATTGATTTATTATCCCTTTTTTTATCCTTAAGCCATCATCACATTGATCTCATAATTTGAAACAAAAAGGAGAGGATACAAATTCAACCTACACACATGTGTGGAATACCTTTAAATTTACATGTACTTGAGTTTTGTACATATAGATAGCTTTATATAAATTAAAATACATGCTTTGATGATTTCATTGATATTGCTTGTACCTTTTTGACATCAAGTGGTGTGAAGACCTACTACATTCCCAGCCACCTAGCTTGAGATGTTCTTGAGATGCAGACATCCAAATTTTGTAAACAATGTTTTTGAGATGACATATATGTACATACATACTTACAAAATTAAACATTCTCTATGTACTTCTATGTATCAAATCAATATTCTATATATTTTGTTTCTTAAATGTGCATGTTTTCCTACTTTGAAACTTTATGTTTATGTGTATAATCACTAAATATCATGCATACATTATTGTTAAATCAATTATATCCTTAAGACGTATTATGACCCCTTAATACATCCCCTTAAGACACCCCTTAAGACCCCTTAAGACATCCCCTTAAGACCCCATACATATCCCTTTAATTAACACGCCTATTATGACCCCTTTAGACATCCCCCAATTAACACGTTTCTATTATGACCCCTTAGACATCCCTCCTTAAGACCCCTTACGACATCCCCTAATTAACACGCTGAGGACCCCTTTAGACATCCCCTTAAGACGTATTATAACCCCTTAAGACATCCCCTTAAGACGTTCTATTATGACCCCTTTAGACACCCCCTTAAGACGTCATTATTTGTTTTGACAACTTATAAATTAGTGTTAGACATCCCCTTAATTAACACGTTCTATTATGACCCCTTTAGACATCCCCATAAGACATATTATAACCCTTAAGACATCCCCTTAAGATGTTCTATTATGACCCCTTTAGACACCCCCTTAAGACATCATTATTTGTTTTGACAACTTATAAATTAGTGTTAGATGAAATATTATTTAGAGTATTTATTAATGTTTTTATTCTCTAATCTTCTATGGTATTGTTTATTTCTTAAAATTTTATCCTTTCTGGTATATAAATAGATTGCTTTTGTTTGTAAATTATGATTTATTGACTGATTATTGATTGACGTGAATTGAATAAGCTCATTGAGTAATTATCGCTATTTATTGAATGTACATATCATGTATATCATGTATGAAATCACTAAATTTGCAAAGTATAAATATTAAAATGTCTTATATTAATCTATGTATGAGATCACTAAATTTCACATTAATGTCCTATATTAATGTCTTGAATATGAACATAAAATGCATAAATGTACATGTGTAAATTAAAATTTCAAACAATAATAAAGTCCATAATTATGTAACATATATATATATATATATATATATATATATATATATATATA
>VDFB02366776.1:0-45696 GCA_007258455.2 Sequoia sempervirens | reverse complement strand
TCAAGACTAAACCATTAAATCAGTAAAAGTTAGTTTAATTTAATCAACTCCAAGAAATAAGTTTATACAATTATTCATAGAAAGGAAAGCAATTATTTTTCCTAAAGGTAATCAATTGGCAGAGTAATTTAGGCTAGAAGGTTTATATTTGTATATTGAGGCCATTATATTGATGAGGTTAATTTTACCTCATCATTTCCTCCCCTTCCTAATTTTGAGCAAGTCCTCCTACTCTGTGGTGTGTCCCCTGTCCATCATTCCTTCTATTCATTTCCTCATATTTAGCACTGAGATCATACACATCATCTGCTTCTATGTCTAATGTCTCTGGATTCCTCAAGAATCCCTGATGAAAAGTGACCCTTTGTTTCCATTTGGAAAATTTGTCTTCACTTTGGTCCAGGTTGGTGTGCACCAAAGGCGGTGGGGAAAGAAGCAAGGGAGGTCTATACCTCATACCAATCCAATTGGTCTCAAAGTCCTCCAGAATTTTGATCAAAGCTGTTGCTCTTCCATAGGACCATCTAATATTGAGAGGTGAAATTATTTCCCTCTTTTTGAGATGCATTGGAAGAGGGGTGTACCTTTCTTCACATGCATGCCATGTTGTTTCTATTAAATGTGGCCCCTATTCTTGAAAGTAATCATGACACACCCTAAGGTTGTTATCGTATTTGACCCATGCTTCTTGTTTACTTTTGACACCCAAAAACTATTTCTTGAAAGAGAGAGGCTTCCTATGAGGGTATCTTATTTGCAACCCTACATTATTTTTTGCCTGAGCATACTCTCTTGACCTATTTTTCTAGTGAATTTGGTTTCTCATAGTGGACAGGAATGGTCTTAATTTTGCTTCTCCTACAAAGAGGTTAATACAGAAATCTGTAAACTTTTCTAGGAGCAAATTGTGAACAAAGAATTCACACAGCAAATTATGTTGTTTAGGGAGTGACTCAACAAATATTTTTACAAATTCCTTGACATTAGGGTCATGAGGCTGGCTTTGGTGAATTCTTTACAATTTCCATCTCAAAAGCTGCTCATTAAGAAACATGGAGTACAACCTAGATGGTCTTCTACAAGCCAGTAGCAATTCACCAATTTCACAGGCATCCTGCTTACCCTTGTATGCCTGATGGAAAGATTCTTTTAACATGACTAACTCCCTCTTTAAGCTATTGTTTTCAAATTATACATCTTTCAAGAGGTAACAATGCTCTATCCATTTCATAGGCATTGAGGGAATACATACCTGGAACCAATCTATAACAATAGGTTCAGTTTGTGTTCCTTTTGATTCCATAATTGGTTGAGTATCACTTTCCTGTAAATTTTGTTCTAGCTCCAAAATTTTACTCACAGAGGAATTCAAATCAGTTTCCTGTCGATTCTTTTCTTCCTCAAAAGCACTGAATAATTGCATAAAATTATTTTTCAAATCTTGAATACATTTTTCTTTTTCACATAGAGCATCCTGATTCTGCTTACCCTGTTGATTCCATTGTTGGATTTGGAATTGTAGCCGCTCAATAAGCTTGTCTTTTTTCTCCATTTGTGCAGTTAATTTTGCAATCTCCTGATTCCTTTTATGGACAATGGCAATGTGCACATCCATTTCTTCTTTTTGTTGATTAATTTGTGCTTCGTCATTCTGCAACCTGGCCCTTAACTCTTCAATTTCTATCTTTAGTTTTTCTAATTCCTCATTTCTTTGACTGGATTGTTCGTCCCTTGTGTCCACAGAGAAGGATACATGAGGGATTTCTTCATCAAGATGAGGCACATTTTCCTCTTTTTCATCAATATGAGGCAAATTTTCTATTTTAGTGCTCTCAGGAAGCACTTCTTCTACTTCTTTTGTATTCTCAATATCAGGCATACTTCCTTCTTCAGTTTCTTTAGGTAAGGAGGAGCAAGGAATTTCTCCATCCATATGAGGTCTATCTTCTTCTTCATTGGTATCCACAAAGAAAGATGCATGAGGAGTTTCCTGAGGCACTCTTTCCACAGATTCAGGTATATTGTCCAACTTGTCAAGGAAGGACGAGAATCCTCCCGCAGGTTCATCTTCATTCTATTCTGAGTGCAGCGACTGTGCTTTCTCCCCTTCCTTCTCTTCAGGTGGTAGGGTTTCTTTGTCCTCTTCCCCGGGAATTTCCTCCTCTTGCTTTCCTGTTTCTTCAACTTCCTCATTATTAGGTGGATTGTCAATTTCTACCACCTTTATTGGAGTTCTGGATTTTTTCCTTTTTGAAGTACTGGCTATATCTTGGGGTTTAATTTTATTGACCCCTATAGATAACTATTTACTCCTCCGTAGAGGAGGGGTTCTTTGAAAAAAAACTTTACTTCGTTTCTTTTTCTTTTGAGGGGGCTCCTCATCTTCTCCAGAATGCACAATTCCCACCTCCTCTTCTTGTCCTGGGGTTTGTAATTCATCTGGAAAGGATTCCAACACATCACCACTAGGGGCTATGGAGGTATATTGGGACTCAGGGGTGCCTAATGCCTCCAAGGAGGGTTCTTATACAGACTTCTCCTTTTGTTTAGAGGATTCCCCCTCCTCAAATGACCTCCCTGGTTCTTCATTTTCAAATTTCTGTAGGAACCTTTGCCACTTCTTCTTTGGTTTATTGCAGAAATGATATTTACATATGAACTGTATCAAACCATGATGTTTAAGGGGCCCCATCCCAATTTTATACTTTTATATCATAGAGGTGATTGAATGGTAGAGAAAGGCCAATAAATTTACCCTAACGGTAGGGTCCTCAATGTCGTGGCGTAAATGAGTCAGCAGGTGAAAAGGGGGTCCCATTGCTGTAATCATTTGTCCCTCACAAGTGAAATATTTTATAATCTAGGCTGTAATAGACCTTTAGGGTTCTGGAATAGACATTTTATAAATTCCCTTATTTTTCCCCCTGGTGCTTATGGTCAGTACAGGTTGGGGTTCCCCTTCCCTATAGAATAAATCTATTAACTTTTGATAAGGGACATTGATATTTTCATTCAAATGAATCCCTTTATTTTCAAGACTAGAAAGATGAGCAAGGACTTTTGTACTTACCTGGAATGGCTTTCCGTGCACCACAGTCTTCCCATCTGCAAAATTATCAACGAATTCCTTCACCAGCTGCTCTATGTGCCCTTCGAATTGTTTCATGAAGTCCAGCCATCCAACCCTTTGAAATAAAGTAGCTATATTGCTTAATGCTAGCAATGGTGCTACAGAATTTGGCTCAAACTTTTTCTTATTGCCTCCCATTTCCTTTACTTCCCGGTGAAATTTTTTAGAACACTGAAATGCTTGCTTCTCTGAATTATAGACAAAGAGAGAGTTCTGTGTCGATATAATCGACAGGGAAAGAATTAATTATCAACTTTCTTGTCACCTTATTGTATCATTATGATGGCCTTCCATAGGGAATTGCAACAAATGTCATACTTTCACCAATCATGCAAATGGGCACAAGTTCCAAAATTACAAGGGGAGCAGATCATGCTAATTAATTAACCTTTATTCAAAATAAATACTAACCCTTCTAATAAATAGATTCACACATACCTTAGGTCTTTTCGTTAGATCAAACGTCACTTACCTGTGCTGACGTAATTGGATAGTCACATGGTTGGCGAAGGTGGCAATGGATACTAATGGCATAGATGGGATGGTTGGAGTGATGGTGGAAATTGTTATTATGACAAAAAGGTGTCATAATAATCTTATTTATTATGGAAAGGTTTGATGTGATATGGCGGAGTAATCATAAGGGAATGGGTCTCGAAGCGGCATTAAAGAATGGGCATGCACAAAACTTAGGAAAAATAAGAGAAACTTCGAAAAATAAAATTTTATACAAAAATCATAACATTATCGAGTAATGCGACCAAAGTAGAGAAGAAGAGAGTTCCATAATTATTTTAGAAAGATCTCATCAAAATAGAGTAACCAAATTGAGGATTCCAGAGCATCGCTGAAAGATGCAGCCAGAGCAACAACCAAATTTTTTGGAGCATCGTCGAAAGATGCAGCTGGAGCAACAACCAAAATTTTTGAAGCATCGCTGAAAGATGTAGCTAGAGCAACAACCAAAATTTTTGGAGCATCCAAACATAATTCTGGAGCATCTGAGCATTATTCTGGAGCATCGGTGAAAAGATGCGGCCGAAAGAGAAACAATAGAATTTTGGAGCATCGTTGAAAAAATGTAGCTAGAAGGAAGAAACAGTAGAATTTTAGAGCATCGCTAAAAAGATGTAGCCAGAAGGAAGAAAATTGTGATACTTTGGCCTTAAATTTCCAAAGCACCATTGAGTGATGTGTCAGAATGCAGGATCAGGATGGGCCATGGAGTCAATCTAATCTATAGGTTCTGGATCATTGTAGCAACAAGTCTGGAGCATCGCAACAATAATTTTGGAGCATCGTAGTAGGGTGCGCTGGAATTAGGTTCACCACAAGATGAAGTCCTGCAAAAATGTAAACAAAACTTTAGCCAAGTCTAAATGATGGAGTTGAAGAAATTTGAAGAAATTTTCAAATATATATATATATATTTATGTTATTTGCTTAACACTATATGGACCATGCCACAGTAGAGTCAATGTAGTTGATTTCTCCCTGCATTTCCACCATTTTTGTAAACTCTTCTTTGTTAATGGGTTTATGGTAAATGCATAATCGATGCCCATTAACCAAAAGAGTTCAGGTGTCACCATCAATTGGTTTTAACTAGACTAAACCATTAGGAAACACTTAAGAAATCTCATATGGTCCAAGCCAGTGTGCCCTAAGTTTACCCTAATGGTCCTTGTATTTGGAATCAAACAACAATGCCCAATCCTCAGTATGTAATTCTCTCTTTGATATGTTTTTCATGCCAAACCTTACGTTGTTGTTGGATCAATTTAGTTTGATGGATGACATCTAGACAAAGCTCATCTAGTTCACTAAGTTGTAAGACTCTCTCAATTTGAGCTCATTTAAGATCCATGCCCAATTCCATGGCCGTCCTAAGGGTTTGGAGCTTGAATTCAATGGGCAAGAGGGGATTCTTCCCAAGACTAACTCATAGGGGCTATAGCCAGTGGTTGACTTCTAGGTCGTGTTGTAGGCCCAAACAACTTTTGGTAGTTTCCTAGCCCAATCTTTCCTTCATGAGGAAACCATTTTTGTCAAAATATTTTCTAGTTCCCTGTTTGTGACCTCAACTTGTCCGTTTGCCTACGGGTGGTAGGGTGAGGAATTCTTGTGACTTACTTGGAAGTGATTTGTGAATGTCAATAGGAATTTAGACATAAGCTGGGGGCCTTGGTCTGTAACAATTGTTCTTGGGCCCCCAAATCTAAGAAAGATTCTATTATAAAGAAAGTTAGCTACCTGCTCTTCCCTAGCAACACGTAGTGCTTGTATTTCTGCCCACTTAGTCATGTAGTCGGTATAGACCAGAATATACTTTTTTCCTTGTGAAGGGGGATCTATAGGGCCAATAAAATCCAATCCCCATTTCTCAAATGGTTCAAGGAATACTTGAGGCTGTAGGGGCATTTCATTGGATGCAGTTGGTCTTCCTATCCTTTGACATTCATCACACCTGCGAACGTACTTCTTAATATCCTTATGCATTGAAGGCCAATAATATCCTGCTCCTAGGATCTTATGAGTTGTCCTTTTAGCAGAATAATGCCCTCTAGAAGGGTCATCATGACAGGCCCTAAGGATACTATAGGTCTCATCTGCCCTAACACACTGTCGCAAAACCATATCGGGTCCACATTGAAACAAGATTCCATTAATCCATTTAAAATGGGCACTTTCTCTGATGAGGCGTTTCTTTTGTTTTGCCGAGAAGTGAGGTGGTACTTCTGAGGTGGCTAAGTAGTTCACAATATTAGCAAACCAAGGAGTTTTAGTGGAGATGGAAAACAAATTTTCATCTAGGAATTCATCCTATATCGGAGCACAATGACCATCATGTTTAATCTAGGATAAGAAGTCTGCAACTATGTTGGACTTCCCTGGTTTGTCAACAATTGTCACATTGAACTCCTGGAGAAGGAGTAACCACCTAATTATCCTTGCATTTACCACCGGTTTATTCATGAGATATTTGATGGTTGCATGGTTTTTGTGCACTGTAACTTTGTATCCGGTGACATAATGTCTAAATTTCTTGATGGCGTGCACTACAATCAACAATTCCTTCTCTATTGGTGTCAAATTTATTTGATAAAATATATAGTATATTTCCCTCCATTCTCATCTTCTTGCCCAAGAATTGCTCCAATGGCATCATTGGACGCGTCGACATAAATGTGAAATGGTAGGTTCCAGTTAGGTCCTCGAAGGATAGGGGAAGAGGTGAGTTTCTCTTTAATAATTTCAAATGAGGATTTACACTTAGGTGTCCAAATGAAGTCAACATTTTTCTAAAGGAGAGAAAAAATTGGGGTTGCGATTTTGCTAAAGTTTTCTATGAATCTTCGCTAGTATCCAACATGCCCTAAGAAACTCCTGACATCAGTCTAAGTCTTCGGAATCTCGAGTTGTTGTATGATTGATTTTCTTGGGATCAACCTTAATCCCTTCAGCTTAAATATGATGTCCTAGCACTATTCCTTATTCCACCATGATTAAACATTTCTTGTGACTAAGGGACAACCGATTATCCTTGCACTGCTATAACAACTTGTCTAGATTTGTGAGAGCTTCATCGAAAGTTGAACCGTATACAGTGAAATCGTCCATATAGACTTCCACGCACTCATTTACCAACTCAACAAATATAGCCAGGATGGGCCTATGAAAGGTGGCAGGAGAATTACATAGCCCAAAGGGAAGAACCCTATACGCAAATGTTCCCCAAGGGCAAGTAAAGGTCATCTTATCCTGGTCTTCTATTGCTACCTGTATCTAGTTGTAACCAATAAATCCGTACAAGAATGAAAAATATTTTCTCCTAGACAAGTTATCCAACACTTGGTTTACAAATGGCAGGGGAAAGTAATCTATGTGTGTTTCTTTGTTAAGCTCCCTATAATCTACACACACTCTCCACTTCCCATTCTTCTTTGGAACTACAACCAAGGGTGACATCCACTTGCTATCAGAAATTGGGTAGATGAATCCTGCCTGCAAGAGTTTCTCAATCTCAGTTTTAATGATATCTTTAAGAGTAGGATTGAGTCTCCATTGTGGTTGGCGAATAGGTCGAACATCCTCAGTATTGTAAGGAAAGCTATGGTGCAGAAACAACTCTCCTAACATCAAAAACTCAGGGAAGAATGTAGAGATACTTTTAAATTTTCAATTACAGTCCAATTAAGATACACTTGAAAGCAATAACAGAAACAGAGAAATAATCATACACAAATGAACACCAGATTTACGTGGGAAAACCCTTATGGGAGAAAAACCCACCACACCAAGAAAATCCCCTTTGTATTATAGTAATGGAATTACATACAGAGATCAAAATTATCTTTCTGATGTCAATTTACAACAGCATAATTCTTGATCAACCTTGTACAGAATATTCAAGATTCAATACACTCAGAATTAAATTCACTGATCACTCATCAAGCTGTTCATCCAACCATTCATCCAACTATTCATCGAACTGATCACAATATTCCATCTCTAAGTATATCCATGATGCCCCTGGTCTATCGATCTTCCTCTTAGTAATGGCCGCAACAGTCCAACTGCTAGCGGTTCCCATTCTACTCCTTGATTGGTTGAGGACAAACCATGTAGGATGGTCAATCGGTCAAAGGCATTCAAAATGTATTCACATGTCGGTGAGACACTAACCGTGTCTCCCCGATGCCACAAGACTCAACCATCGATTTCTTCAAGAGTCATCACTATCGGAAAGAGGTTACATCGAGTTCAGAAATTTGTTGCTCAGACTTTGCCTTGTCACCAAGACCTCATACCGATGATCATCACTTGTATCGCTATTCAGCAAGACCATCATTTTCGATGAGACATCATACTGAAGTTCCAAAGTCACATAGACATTAGTATTTCCATTGGCAAGACTATCGTCATTTGCCAAGAGATCACACTGAGCCTTCAAGTCATACCGAAAAGAACACTCGTCGGCAAGACTTAGGCTATCGCTAAGATGTTACTCCGAATGTTCACACCTTTCGCCGAAGACTTCAGTCGCTAGGAGTTTCATCGAAGACACCCGATTACAAACATACAATGTTGGCAAGACTTACCACTATCGCCAGGAGATTACATTGATGTTCATACCTATCGGCGAGAGAACCAACCGTCGGCAAGACTTCTTACCGATGCTTCCATGTTACCCTGATGAGTATCGGTGAGACAAACATATGTCGCCAAGAGTTCATAGTGAAGCCCCTGTGTTACCCCGAAGACTCCAAGTGAAGCTATCAGCGAGAATCTCCATATCGACAAGACTTCATACCAAAGCATATGAGTTACTTCGATGACACCAGTTGCCATGAGTCTCACCGACCATCATAGAAACTAAACTATCGGCCAGAGGTCTCCCTGAGTGGTGAGAGATAGAAACTATCTCAGCGATCAACATGTCACAGCGATAGGCTCCATTTAGCAAGACATCAACAAGGTCTTGGTGACCTGAATATTTCATAAGGTTTCATAGCTGCTAGTCGGCCAGACACAATGAAGGTCATACTGACTTTGCTCTTCCAGAGGTTTCAGCCTATGAGATTGAGGCACATATTTCCAACAATCTCCCACTTGACAAAGATCACACAAGCACCTCTAGAGCACAACAAAAAACTACTAAAATTCATGGGCACTGAGGCCCATCAAATTGGCACACCACCTGAACTTGTCTGTGCTCACTGGATTTGTCAATGCATCTACAACATTCTCTAGAGTATCCAATTTTTCTAATGAGACCTTTCCATCCTCCACCATATATCGTACAAAATGATACTATACATCTATATTTTTTTTCCTGGCATGGAAAGTAGGATTCTTTTCCAAACATATAGCACTCTGATTGTCACAGTAAATTGTTATTTGCCCTGCATCAAAACCAATGTTAGAACACATATGTCTTAATCGGATTGCTTCTTTACAAGCGTGTGTTGCTACCATGTATTCTGCCTCTATACTGGACAAAGCGACTACAGCCTGCCGCTTACTCATCCAACTAATTGCACCACCATTCAACATGAAAGTATATCCACTGGTGGATCTTCTGTTGTCAATGTCCCCTGCCCAATTAGAATCCATAGCCTCACGCCGAGAGTCCTCCTGCGGATTCAACCAAGTTCATGGTAACACAGCATATTCTCAAGTGCTCCTTAAAATATCTCAATACTCTTTTCACTGCATCCCAATGTGTCCTTCCAAGATTAGCCATAAATTGACTAAGTACTCCCACTACTTGTGCAATTTCTAGCCTTGTACAGACCATTGCATACATAAGACTACCAACCGCACTAGCATAAGGCACACTGGTCATGTCCTCCATCTCAGTAGGATATTTTGGATAGTCTTCAACAGATAGCTTTGTTCCCTGCAAAATTGGAACAACTAGTTGCTTACAATCATTCATGCAAAATCTCTCTAGAACAAATTTTGATATACTTACTCCTGACTGAGCCAAAGTTTCTACTTCCTATCCCTGGTTATTTCCATTCCTAGAATATACCTCGCTGCACCAAGATCTTTCATTTCAAACTTTGCAGACAACTAAGACTTAAGATCAGAAATCATTAACTTACTATTGCCTATGAACAACATATCATTAACATAGAGAGCAATAATAAGAACTTGATCACTTTCAGCTTTGTAATACACACAATGATTAGATTTTGATCTTACAAATCCCAATGACAAAAAAAAAGTGTCAAACTTTTGGTACCACATTCTAGGAGACCGCTTTAACCCATACAAAGATTTTATTCAACTTGCAAACCAATCTTTCTTTTTACCTTTTTTTCCACAAAGTGCTCAAGTTGGGACATATAAATCTCTTCTTCAAGATCACCATGAAGAAATTTTGTCTTCACATCCATCTATTCAATTCTAAGTCATACTGCTGTAAGAGACAAAAAGAAATCTAATGGACTTCAGCTTAGCTACAAAAGACAAAAAAATTCTCCATAATCAATTCTCTAATTGAATAACCCTTCGCAACCAACCTTGCCTTGTATTTTTCCACACTGCCATCTAGACCTATTTTCTTTTTAAATACCCATTTGCAGCCCACAACTTTTCTACCTTTAGGCAAGGGCACCAAACTCCAAGTAAAGCACCAAACTCCAAGTATCATTCTTTTCTAATGATGCCATTTCTTCATTCATGGCTTCCAACCAAGAGTTTGAATCAGACATTCTAAATGCCTCTTTCACAGTCCTAGGCTCATTAGTGCTAGAAATTAAAGCATAGGCACAAGTAGAATCTATCAAAGAGAACCCATACCTATTAGGTTGCTTTCTTTCATGAGTTGACCTCCTCACTTGTTGAGGCTGAGGTTGTTCTTCTTCATCAGAACTCTCAGAACTACTTGAGCTCTCCTCAGTTTTAGGTACATTTTGAATTTTCAATTCCTCTTTATCTGGTGTCGGAAGAATTTCAACTACATCCCTTTTGTTTTATGATTTTGTCTCTAATTGTAGATCCAAGGTAGAAGGCTTCAACTCACAAAAGATTACACTTCTATTGTATAGAACCTTCTTTGTATCAGGATTCCAAAGCTTGTATCCTTTTATGCCAACACTATAACCAATAAAAATACATTTGACAGTCTTGTTCTCCAATTTAGATCTTTTCTCATACGACACATGTGCATATTCCTCATAGCCAAAAACATGACTATGTCTTAAAGAGGGCTTCTTACCATAACATGCTTCCAAAGGTGTTTTCTCAACAAGAGTAGAATTAGGAAAACAATTTATCAAGTAACATGCTATAGCAACTGCCTCAGCCCAGAACTTCTCCTCAAAGCCAGCACTGCTCAGCATACTTCGTGCTCTTTCCATCACTGTCTTGTTGAACCTTTCTGCAACTCCATTTTGCTACAGAGTGTAAGGTGTAGTTTTATGTCTTTTAATCCCATGATCTTTACAGTACCTCTCGAAACCATCAGAACATAATTCACCGCCATTATCAATCCTTAAAAATTTTATTTTTCTTTCGGTCTGATTTTCTACAAGGTTCTTAAATTCCTTAAACTGACTGAACACTTCTGATTTACTTTTCAAAAAATAAACAAATGCTCTTCTTGAATAATCATCAATAAACAATACATAGTACCTTGACTTAGAAAAAGAAGGAACATTCACTAGAAAAAAAACATCAAAATGTACATAATCAAGCAAACCAGAAGATTTGTGAGGACTAGAGTAAAATGTAACACGGTGCTATTTACCATATATACAATGTTCACAAAATTCAAATTTGAGGTTACAATCTTGAAGCCCCTCAACCAGGTTTTTATTCTTCAAGGTTTTTAAACCTTTCTCACCAATGTGGCCTAGCCTATGATGCCAGAGCATAGTCTTTTCTGCTAGAAGTTTAACTTCCATAGAGTTTACACCATCAGGAAATTTTCCCTCTTTTCCTCCATGAGTAGCTTTATGTGACTTGGCAGAGACACTATTGCTTTGCATAGCATGTGCATCAAGCTTATACAAGGTACCAACAAGAGCACCTCTTGCTAGCACCATAGAACCTCTAGTCATCTTGCAGCCATTTCCAAAGAATATGACTTGCACTCCAATATCATTCAACATACTAATAGAAAGTAAGTTTCGAGCCAGACCTGGTATATACATTACATCATTAATTCCCTTCACTCTTCCATTAGGGAATTGAATTCTGACTCTTCCACGGCCAACTATTTCCAATGAAGAATCACTTGCCAAATACACCTTTCCACCATTGTATTTTTCATACTTCATGAACCAGTCTCTATGAGATGTCATGTGGAAAGATGCTCCAGAATCAATTAGCCAAACATCATCTAATGCCTGCGTAGCCAAGGCTGCAATGAAAGCATCTGCATTACTCTAAGAAGAATCATTTTCGGAAGAATACTTCTTCTTCTTCTTCTTCTTCTTCTCCTCTTTACAATCCTTTTGAACATGACCAGGTTGCCCACAATTCCAACACTTCACCTTGGACTTCTTTCTAGGAGACTTTGATCTCCCCTCTGATTTTGATTTGGACTTCTTGTCCTTCTTCTTTCCTTTATCTTTTGATCTGCCTCTAACAGCAAGAGCCACCTTCACCATCTCAGAAGACTTCCTTCTCATCTCTTCTGATAACAAAGAAGCAACAACATATTCCATCTTAAAAGTGGATGTCGTACTCCCAATAGGCATCACCAAGTGATCCCAAGAATCTGAAAAGTACATAACAACAACATACAAGATCCTCTTCATCAATTTCACACCCACGATGTTAACTATGCAATCAACATGTTGAATGCATTCAAATGATCAACAAATGCACTCTCCTTCCTCGCATTCTCAAAGAGTATAACTTCTTCCTCAAGAATAATTTATTCACCAAGGACTTGCCCCGATAAATAGCTGCTAGTCTTTTCCACAAGGAAGATGTAGTCTTTTCTTCATGAACATTCAGAAGAACAGAGTCTACTAAACAGAGCCTTATCAGCCCCTTAGATTTTCTATCTGCAAGGTCCCAATCCTCTTGCTTCATGCCTGTAGGCTTCGTTCTAGACAGAACAATCCAAAGATCATGATCAACCAACAGATCTTCCATTTTAAGTTTCCACAACTCAAAATTGCTACCATTGAATTTCTCAATTTCAATCTTTCCTGATGTGCTTGCCATCTTAACCTATAATTCGAATTACCAAACTTCTACAAGACTCCCACTGAATAAAAATTGACTCAAAAAACCCAACGTACCCACAAGGATAACACAACTGGCTAGGTTCTGATACCACTTGTAAGGAAAGCTATGGTGCCGAAACAACTCTCCTAACGTCAAAAACTCAGGGAAGAATGCTGAGATACTTTTAAATTTTCAATTACAGTCCAATTAAGATACACTTGAAAACAATAACAGAAACAAATAAATAATCATACATAGATGAACACCAGATTTACGTGGGAAAACCCTTACAGGAGAAAAACCCACCACACCAAGAAAAGCCCCTTTGTATTATAGTAATGGAATTACATACAAAGATTAGACTTATCTTTCTGATGTCAATTTACAACATCATAATCCTTGATCAACCTTGTACATAACATTCAAGATTCAATACACTCAGAATTAAATTCACTGATCACTCATCAAACCGTTCATCCAACCATTCGTCCAACTGTTCATCGAACCGATCACAATCTTCCATCTATGAGTATATCCATGATGCCCCTGGTCTGTCTATCTTCCTCTCAGTAACGGCCGCAACCATCCAACTACTAGCGGTTCCCATTCTGCTCCTTGATTGGTTGAGGACAAACCACGTAGGATGGTCAATCGGTCAAAGGTGTTCAAAATGTATTCGCATGTCGGTGAGACACTAACCGTGTCTCCCCAATGCCACAAGACTCAACCATGGATGTCTTCAAGAGTCATCACTATCGGCAAGAGGTTACACCAAGTTCAAAAATTTGTCACTCAGACTTTGCCTTGTCACCAAGACCTCATACCGATGATCATCACTTGTATCGCTATTCGGCAAGACCATCGTTTTCGATGAGACATCATACCGAAGTTCCAAAGTCACATAGACATTAGTATTTCCATTGGCAAGACTATTGTCATTCGCCAAGAGATCACACCAAGCCTTCAAGTCATACCGAAAAGAACACTCGTCAGAAAGACTTAGGCTATTGCTGAGACGTTACTTTGAATGTTCACACCTTTCGCCGAAGACTTCAGTCGCTAGGAGTTTCATCAAAGACACCTGATAACAAACATATAGTGTTAGCAAGACTTACTGCTATCGCTAGGAGATTACACCGATGTTCATACCTATCGGTGAGAGAACCAACCATCGTCAAGACTTCTTACTGATGCTTCCATGTTACCCCGATGAGCATCAGTGAGACAAACATATGTCGCCAAGAGTTCATAGCGAAGCCTCTGTGTTACCCTGAAGACTCCAAGTGAAGCTATCGGTGAGACTCTCCATATCAACAAGACTTCATACTGAAGCATATGAGTTACTCTGATGACACCAGTTGCCCTGAGTCTTACCGACCATCACAGAAGCTAAACTGTAGGTTAGAGATCTCCCTGAGTGGTGAGAGATAGAAACTGTCTCAGCGATCAACATGTCACAGCGATAGGCTCCATTTGGCAAGACATCAACAAGGTCTCGGTGACCTGAATATTTCATAAGGTTTCACAGCTGCTAGTCAGCCAAACACAATGAAGGCCATACTGACTTTTCTCTTCCAGAGGTTTCAGCCTGTGAGATTGAGGCACATATTTCCAACAAGTATAGATATGGTGCGTGCAAACACTAGGATGTATTCCTCTCATATCTTTATACTCCCAAGTGAACGCTTTAGATCTATTCACTAACGTATCAAACAATCTTTGTTCTTCCATCTCATTCAACCAAATATTGATGTTCAAGGTTTTTTCTGGTAGCAACATAATGGTTTTGACTCTAGGGTAATTGGATGTGATAGTGTGAATGGGCCTTGTTAGTGTGTTAAGTGGAAAACTATGTGGTATAGTTTTATGAAGCCTAGCAACATTTGCAAAGAAATGGCAAGTTTTTGGAACTAAGTTCATCAAAGGACAAGACAATACAATAAACTTAGCATCATCAAATTCTGCTTGATCTATGTTGATTGGGTGTCTTAGGATTTCTTCTACGTCTGACATCTTTTCACTACTGGATTCTATAGCAATACTTCCAACGTCGTTCTCTAATTCATCCTCTATTTCTTCACCATGTTGTTTAATGGCTACCATGGCCAATGAAGCCAAGTTCTCCTATCCAGTAGGACTTTCTGGTTCATCAACCCATACTTTGCTATGTTAAGTAGGCTTGGAAAAAGGGTACAAGAACAATTATTTGCTATTGGTTCCATGGGAGATTGTCATTCCTCCTTCTCTGTAGTCAATTTTGGCTGCAACAGTAGCCAACCATGGTCATCCCAAAATTATTGGATAACTGTCTTTGGGCGTAAGGGATTCAATTATCTGGAAATCCACTGGATATTCCCATCCATCTACTTTAACAAGAACGTTTTCAATGATGCCCTTGGGAATAGCTATGGATTGGTTTGCCATTTGTAGGACTGTTGTTGTGGGTCGTAGATCAGCGAGTCCTAATTTTTCCATCACATCAATAGTCATTACGTTGATGGATGCTCCACGATCCACTAAAGCGTTGGGTATTGCTACCCCATTAACTGTTACTATTATAAGCAGACTTCTTGGGTCATCATATTTCGAAGCAGTAACTGTTCTAGCTAACAAATTAGCTAGGTACCCATTGATATGAATAGTGTTGATTCGTTTTGGCTTCCTCCCTGGGGTTTTGATGCACAACTATTTAATCAACTAGTTTAACTCAAGAATCTCTTTAATCACTTGTAACAAGGGAAATTCAATCTGCAATCGTTTAATTTCCTATATCAGTGTAGTTTTTGTAGGTGACGTTGTTTCCAGAGCATCTTTCACAGGGATTGGTTTCAATCACTCCAGAAAAGGGGCTTTGGTTTTGTCTTTAGTCACAAAATTTTCCAAAGATTCAGTTGGAGATTGACCCTCCCCCTCTTGAGGTAGGTCGACAACTCCTGTTGAAGATGGCGGGTTGGTTTCATGTTGTGTAGTGTCTAGGGTTTGTTCTACGGGCGTGAGTGTTATTGTTGTTTCCTCAATAGAATTTTGGATAGGTTCATCTATGATTTCTTTGATAGTCAGCTATGAAAGTGTTTTACCAGACCTTAGCTGTAGGTTTCCACAGTGTATTGCATTGAGTTCAGTGACATTGTCCTGTTCAGCAGAATACACCAGAGTATTCGAACAATTGTTCTTTGGATTAGGGAATGGTTGCACTGGAAGTGGTGGTTGGTTAACTTGTTCAATTTTTTGAGTATTTTGGGGAGGTGGTAAGAGAGTTTTTTGGGTAGGAATCCTCCTAGGACCAAAATAGAACTGATGTTGGGGTTGATTCCATTGAGGAATGGGATTTTGAGGTTACCACTGCTGTTGAGATTGGTTTGGCCACTGAGGGTTACCTCAAGATTGGTTTGTCTAGTCTGGTGGTCCCCAAGGATAGGTTCCCCAGTTAGAGGGTATTGGCAGTGGTGCCTGAGGCCAGGGCGCTACCCATTGATTATTGTTCCAATTTGATTAGGGTCGCCAGTTAGGATTGGAATTCTGGCCATAAGAGAAATTGCCTCCCGTTCTCTGGTTGATAACGTTCACTTCTTCCTCAACTGGAGTTGTTCTTTTCTTGGAATTTTTGATGGCATTTAATAGTTCACATTGATCGGTGGGGTGATTCTTGTCACATACCTGACAAATATCAATCTTGTCAATTTTGTCCAAGGGACACTCTCTTAGCAAATGTTTGTTTCGACACCTAGGGAAATAAATAGACAAAGTCTCAGGATTTTTGGTTTTAGCTTGGATTCCATCTAAGGTGGTATTTAGTTGGACAAGAATGTCGGTCTTGAAGTTGGCCAATTCCTCACGAAGTTTATTTATGTCGTTAGAACCACGTAAGGGGGTGAAATTCCTAATCCCTCCACAAGTATGGGAGAAGTTTTGACATAATTCTGTTATTTCTTCCAATCTCAGTTGGGAGATGTCTCCATTTCCCATTAAGTCTAAGCTCCTATGAGCTTCATCATCGAGTCCTTTGAGAAATAAGTTCTTTAAAATATCGAGGCTTATAACTTCCCCACCACAACATTTGGACAAGAAGATAAACCTATCTAGGTAATCCTCTAAAATTTCATCCTCATTCTACCTTATTTTGAACAATTCTTCTTTCCTATCACTCACCCTATAGTAACTTTGATATTTCTCCAAAAAGACAGTCTCCATTTCATCCCAGGAGGTTATTGACTAAGAAGCTAAACCCGTAAACTAGTGCATAGCCGAGTCTTTCAGAGTGGAAGGGAAAAGCTTCAGTTTCTGATTATCATTCTTGTAGTCATAGGTTTGACACAGGACTTTGAATTCAAATAGGAACTAATCAGGGTCCTCAGTAGACAAACCTCAAAAGGTTGGTAAGAAGGGCGGTGAGATTTTTTTCATTATCGTCTCATCATCTACATCAATAGCAATAGGATAAGTGAATGTGTGCGGTGGAGGGTTATCATTGTTGTGGTTGTTAGCAACGTTTCTTTGGTCACCCATGGTGTTGGAGGGGATATGATCCTCTTCCAAAATTTTCTCAGTGGCATGAGGTTCAAAGGTTTGTGAAAGAATATACTCCTTGACCACTATCTGTTCTCTTTTCAGAGTATGTGGGAAGGTCTCAGGTTGACCCTGTTCAATCAATTCCATGGTAAGTTCTTGGTCTAAGTTTCCTTCTTCTCCACTTGTTGTTGGTACATCAACTGGGGGGTTATTGGTATGAATCTCCCATGGGAGCCTCATTTCCTGACCATGCAGAAAAGAAGCCAAAGAACTGTTCCTATCCCTAAGAGAGGTATTCAAGATATCTCCTACTAACACTAGAAAAAGGGCTCCCCGACAACGATGCCAAAAAGTGATAGGTTGTCGTTAGGTCTGAACACTTTAGTGAATAAACACATCAATATATCGATCGGGTAGTGTCCAATGGCTGTATGCAATAGAGGACATCTCAACTTCTCTCTTAAGCACTAATCTACTGAATACAAATTCTAATCTAAGGGGCCTCTAATCTAGAAATCAATAAATCATCTATCTAGAAAGTAGAAAAATAACTCAAATTAGAAGACATAAAACTAAGAATCTAAAAAGCATCACCATTAAACTAGAAATCATGGAAATGATTAACCTAAATAATGTGTAAATTGTTGAAGAGGTAAAACATGTAAATAAATTAGGAAACATTTATCTACTATAGAGAATCACAAGCCAACTACTAATCATAAAACCATTAATCAAAATCAACGGAAGAAAGGTGCTCTAAATATTCAAATGCTAAGCTCAGAAGCTACGGACTTAGTTACAACCCTCAAGCTTGCCACTAATAGTATAACATGTACTAATGAAAATAAAATGCAGATGCAACTTCTATTCTATGAAAGGAAAATGTAGATCAGGAAACAAATACTTATCTATCTATCTCTAACCCTCAAGTGGCCAGCTCTTGGGTGTACTACTACTTCAGATCACACGCACTGGAAAATCCTTTCTGTTACTTCATTCCATAGATGCATCCATACTACACAGTAATTCAAAGAGTGGCGGGAAAAATCATATTCGCATGGTAGTTTTAACTCAAAAGACAAATTGATAGCATAATGATAATATTTTTGTCATTATTTGTAACAGTTACATACTTATATGAAAAATGACTAACAAGAATCCTATTTTTCAGTCGATCAAGTCTTTCAACATATTGCTTATAGTAAAAGGGACTTAAAAGCCCATGATATACAATATTAAAGAGGCTTCACATGAGCCATAAAGTCTTTGAAACTGAAAAATAACATAATTATAAAGACTCGACCAAAATGTGTGCTCCTAGAATTCTGGCATTCGCTCGCTGGTTTTCAAAAGTATGAGACCCACATTCATTTCCCTTTTGACTGGAATGGTGAATGGCAGTGGAGTTGACTTGCGAAATACTCAAGACTAAACCATTAAATCAACAAAAGTTAGTTTAATTTAATCAACTCCAAGAAATAAGTTTATATGATTATTCATAGAAAGGAAAGCAATTATTTTTCCTAAAGGTAATCAACTGGAAGAGTAATTTGGGCTGGAAGGTTTATATTTGTATATTGAGGCCATTATATTGATGAGGTTACTTTTACCTCATCACATCGATTAAGATATTCTACTATGCAATCTAGAGCGTTCATTTCAAATCACAATTTCTATATAACAAACCTCTTTCCTCATAAAAAAAAGGATTGGAGGATCAACATCATTCACACAACGATGTAATGCAGAGATCATAATCAAAATTGACAAAGCTTCAACCAACATCTTCAATCAACAACACATGAATGCTCTTCAAAACTCTTGCACACAACAATGGAGGCTTCACATTAATACGAGCAACCACATCTTCGTGAACATACTCTGAAATGGGATGGTAATCTTTCATTTATTTTTGAATTCATTTTGATATTGTAGGATTTCATTATTTGTTTTCAATTACTTAGAAAGCTTCATTTCATGAGTGAAGGAATGAATCTTGATCATTATTTTGGATTAGATTAGCTTATATTCTTTGTTTTTATCTTATTTACACTCGTAGATTTCTCCCTCACACATTCTGGCATGCCCAGTGGGACCTGGATCCTTAACACTAATCATTTTCTAAGCAAAAATCCAAGTTGCAGGTTCCAGGAGCACTCTGGAAAAATATTCACACACAGGTTCCAGAGAATTTTTGCATTTGACTTCATGGTTTCAATGCACTTGAATATGATTCTGGT
The DNA here is from genome assembly GCA_007258455.2 of Sequoia sempervirens. Classification (NCBI taxonomy): domain Eukaryota; kingdom Viridiplantae; phylum Streptophyta; class Pinopsida; order Cupressales; family Cupressaceae; genus Sequoia; species Sequoia sempervirens. The sequence goes on along the minus strand of VDFB02366776.1, from coordinate 26,124 downwards.
GCTTTTGACATTTTTTGGTGCACTTGACACTAATTATGGTGCTTTTGACTAGTTTTTGCGCTTTTTCTTCTAGGAACAGAGGCACTTTTGACATTTTCTGGTGCCTTTGCTCTCTGACAGGGGGCACTATTGACTGTTTTTCCTTCGCTTTTTCTCTGTTAATTTGTGTCTGAGATCTACAAGTTAAAATTTAATTTTTAATGCTAACAGGTGCCTGATTTGAATGTGTGATAGGTATTAATTTCATTTATGAAGGATTTTTAGGAGTATAATTGATGATAATCCCAAAAATAATTAACACATTTGTTACAAGGAAGATGAACAATCGAATAAATTTTAATTTTCAAAGCTTTTTAAAAGTTAGAAAATCTTTCAATTGGTGTTTAAAAAGAACCCCCAAAAACAAAATGCTTTCATTTAGTGCTCTAAAAATGAACCTTTTTCAAGATTTCTAAATTAGAAAATATTTCATTTGGTGCTTAAAAGGAATCCCACAAACAAAACGTTTTCAATTTAGTGCTCTAAAAATGAACCTTTTTCAAGCTAAGTTAGAAAATATTTCATTTGGTGCCTAAAAAGAATCCTACAAACGCTTTCAATTAGTGCTCTAAAAAGGATGTTTAATTTTGATGACCAAACAATCTCAATTTGTTGACAAACACACAATTTCTTTTGTTGACCGTTAAGACAAGGTTTAGAATGAACACTCAATCTTAGGCTTAAAATGAACAAATCAATTTTTGTATTACACCTTTACTATCTCATTGATTGATATCCAAAACACTTCTATTGGGTGCTTAAAAAAAAACCACTGCTATATTGTACACATCTGATTTCACTTTTTTTGGGATAGCGCCACTCGAGGGGCTTAAAAAGAACATTGAAATGAAGTGTATTCTATGTATTTTGTGTTTGGAAAACTAGGTGACTACCCTCTCCCCTCATGCCTTTTGGTGATCTTGGGTGAGAAAAATCATCTTGAGTTTCACATTTTTTACTTCAAAGAATACCTTTTTAAAGGGCCTTCCTTTTGAGACACATCTTGCGTCAGAGAACTCAAAGGCGACCCAAGTGGTACTCTATTTTGGTCTGCTATATAAATTATTGTGGGTGTGAGGAAAGTTCTCACCCACCTGGTGTTGTTGTTCTATACTGATGAATGTCTCCCCCAATATCTGTGTGATATGTAAAAACTTGCAAGGGCTGGGAGGCCTCTTAATTGAGTGAATTGCCATATATATAGACATCAAAAAATAATCTCCCCAAAACATGACTAAGAACCAAATGTTTGTAGAAGCTACCCCTTTTATCCAAATCATACTCTGAAGTGGTGCATCAAAATTTACTTTCGAGAAGTTAGTTACCAAGTTTGACTTATGGTTGAGTGTAAAAAGCCTCTCCATTCATTGCATGTACAATCACCCCTTTGGGGCATGAGGTAAGCCCACCTATGAAGAAGTGTCTATCCCTAGGGTGTACTTTGTCTTCATGAAAAAAATTTCCAAATGTGTTCAACATCAAACATTGTTCTTGAATTTAAAATGAACATATCGAAGCAAACACTAAACATGATAGTTGAATCATAAAACCTTTGACTTAGTGTATGCTTTTAAGAGAAGCCCTATATTTGCACTCCTTAAAGATCTCCTTAAAAGGTTTCCAAATATTCAGGCTTTAATTTCAGGCTACATTGGATTAAAGTAAATGCTGGAAACTATGGCTTGGGTATTGTAATTTCACAACTTAAAGCTATAGACATGTAGGTCACACAAGTATATATTTTTTGAGTTAGTCAAATACTATTGTATCACTTGCCAAATCTCAACAAAACAAACCAAACAAAATCATCCAAAATTGCAAGAAAACATCAAAATACTGAAGCTGGAAAATAAAATTAAACAAAGGTCACTTTTGCTACTGATTTTGCCACACTTGACTAAATTTTGGTCACTCTTGCCAAAAATAGCTAATTTTTGCTCTTTGTCCCATAACAACCATTGATGAAAATCTGTTGCATTTGACAAAACCAGCGCATTCGCTACAAAAATGGTCACACTTGATCTTTTTGGGCTGCATCTAACAGATATTTTCTAGTGCATTTGCTTAGAATAGCTTGCTTTTGACTGCTCAAATCGCCAAATTTGAAAGAATACCCACACAGGCCAAATTTGAAAGAAATTGTGCATTTGATAGAAATCCGGTTGCAGTTGATAATATTGGCCGCTTTTTCTCACAATTTGCCGCTTCTTCTAAAAAACTATTGGTTTTGCTCTATCCTATTGGAAATCAAAAGGATAATCCCAAAGCTGGTTATAAGGTCTTTGTTGAAACAAAATAATTGGAAACCCAAGATACGTCATATAACACTTCATCCACTCTCAACATTCCATCCTACTTTTGGAAATCAAAATCAAAGCAAACAAACCTGGATTATTCCCTCACCCACACTTCTAATATATTAATAGTTGTTTGAACCTCAAGTCTAGTTCAAGTAAGCTTTTCCACAACATATCCTCTAGAAGAGGTGAAGTATCAGTCTAGGCCTTTCAACATTTTGAGATCTAAGAATAGCGTCATTCCAAAAATAACACTCAAACCTTAGGGTCTTGAGCTTCATAACAACCATATCGAAACACCATTTCACCTTATGACTTTTTGGCATCCAATTGCTCCAGTCCAACAACCGAACCTTATAGCACCAATCCTACAACCAAGTCTCACACACATTAAGGGTGAAAAAACTAATACCATTAGTAGTTTAAGAAGCTTCAGATTTGAGAAGAACGAAACACCAAACCAATGGAGAAATGAGACAAAAATTCTAGATAAAGAAGAGGAGAAAGCATATCTTGCAACCAGGAGACTCATATTGCCACCTCCTATGTGGAAATAGTTATCCATCCTTTATGATCTCTAGCAAGAGAAAAATCCTTAAAAGGAAGTCCATATTCCGCCTTTCGAAGAAACGTCCTAGTCTAAAGTTTTCCAAGAGACACATTGTGAGATCTTACTGCAATCGAGAACTCTTGCTAAGACATTTCTACTTACACTTATCAATGGGAAAACTAGACTTGAATACTCAATAGAAAATAAAAAACAAACACATTCTTTTTCCGTAATTAGGAGTCACAAAAACGTTCACAAAAGCTTGGCAATTGTTTATGACAACTACAAGATCACAACATAGAAAGAACATGGAAGAAAACAAAAGAAATGCCAACATACCATCAACAAACACCACAAATGACGAAGGTGGCCCTTGAGGCTATAAACCAAGTGACCTTGAAACACCTCAAAAGAGACCCACATACATAAAAAACATTTATTGAAGAAGAGATAAACCGCAAATGACAAGAAGTGATGGAACAATCAAACTAGAACCCAAAAGATGTGGTGAATAATGAAGAGGAAATAAACAATGAAGAACTATTTGAACATTCAAACAATCCCAAAGTGCTCAAGTTGATGGAAAAACTCCTAAAAAAGGACCCAAATTCTTACTTCTTCAAATTAGCGCAAAGTGGTGCTAAATTGCCAGTAGGATTTAATGTGGAAGCTGTCAAAGATCATAACCTTATTCCCTTAGGGGATAACTCAATTGTGAGATAGATATTCGAACCCACAAAGATTTCAAAAATACCACCTATTTTCTCGCAAAATAATGGTCAACCCATGGAAAACCCGTTATATAGAAAATCAACTCAAATCGAACAAGAAGTATTAGCCCAACAGTATCAAGAAGGTCCATCCCAATACGTGCCACAAGAAAAAAACATACCATTAGGAAAATACATGCCTCAAAACACATCATATATTGACCTTTCCCAAAATATATCAAATCAACAAGGGCAATTTCCACAAATATAGTACCAAAAACCAAGTGTGCCATTGGTGCATGGCACCTGGGCCTTCATGATGTAAAGGGGATCTAATGTTAGTGTTTTTGTGATTAAGTCATGTTTTTGTTTGTAATAAGGTCTTTAAGACCATTTCTTATGTTTGTAAGTGGTTTGGAGTCAGTTTGGAGTTAGGGAAAAGGTTGTAAAAATTGCAAAAAGTTGTCAAGCAACTTTTGCATTTTTGCATTTGTGGGGAAGTTGAACGGTTGGGCTATGGTTTGTGTGGGAAAACCAATTATGTATGCTTGGAAATGGTTTAAAAACACTTGTGTATGTTGGAACAGGGGTTAGAAGTTGTAAATTTTGAATTTTGAATAACAAGGTGCCATGTTTCTACATTTTTGAAGCTTAATTTGTTGCTACATAAACTTGTATGGCCTGGAAGTAGCCAAAAATTAATTAGAATTGGTGGTTCCTTGAATCTTGATTCTTTTACATTTGGTTTCATCTAATTTCATTAAGTTTGAAACAAGTTAGAGCAGTTTTATTGAAAGTGGTTTGAAATCCTCATTAGGGTGTGCCTCGACTAAAAATAATGCATATCTTCATTTTACACTAGTGAATAGGCCTCTAATTTGGTGAAATGGATGTAGTTAGGGTATATTTAGTGTTCACAATGTTGCAGGAGTAGGGGATGGTTTCATGTGCAAATTAGGTGATGACCTATTTCATTTAATCTCATGTATTTGACATAGAAGATGCATAGGAGTTAGGGTTTGTAGAAGAACTCTTGGGAACTTGTTTGAAGAGGTTGGAAATGTTGAGACAAACTATTTGTGACATGTCTAGGCTAGTGGTATGAAAGTTTGAGGTTTGGGTTGTGAAAACCTTATCGTGACCTAATTGAACAAGCCTAATTGGGCCTTATTCTAAGTGTAGCAGTAAAATTTTAGCCTTTATGTTCCAACACAAAACTACCCTAATTCGTAGCATGTTGTATAAAGACCAAATGGGTATCTAAATCTACCTTTACAATCTAGACATTATATTTGCACTAAAATTTATGGTCAGAAAACTCAATTTTCTGCCCTTATATTTTTTAAGCTTCAAGGAAGGATAGTCTAAGTTTGAGCCTTGTGTTACAAAACAACCATACCTAAATTTTGTATATGTTCAATAAATCTCAAATGGGTACTCAAAATACTATTTATATTGTGGATTTGAGGTCTGCTCTGCAAGTTATGTCAAAAAAAGTCAATTTGCTATCCTACTTGGCCTAAGGTAAATTTGGCAAAAAAACAATTGAAGTTTTCTAGCCCTAAGTTCTTGTGCATTTCTAACACTGATTGTTTGTCATCTCCATTCCATTGAGATTCATTATTGTATTGATTTATCTGTTTGAAGCATAAATGACCCACTTAGGGTTGAAACCTAGTTTGCATTCATTGAAGACTATGAACAAGAAACACCAAATCTTGTTGTGAGATGTTGAAATCTTGAAATCTCCCTTGCTCTGCATCAAAATACCACATGATACCCATTAAAAAGTATCTTGGTTGAATGAGGGTCAATATGTTTTGGTAAATGAACAAAGTTGGGTGGAGTTCAATATAGGAGGATACAAAGACAAAATTTATGTGACATACTACCCATGGATGTATGCCATTTGCTGCTAGGGAGGCCTTGGCAATTTGATATGCTATATATGATGAAAGGAGGAATACTTATGAGATATAAAAATATGGTGTCTCCTATACATTGACACCATTGAAAGAGGAGGACAAAATACAAACTAAGGGAGCTAATGTGATGACGATAGGTAGGAAGGAGTTCATAAAAGTGGAAGAAGAGAAGGAAAGGGAACTTGCAACCACTCCAAAACCTAGAGATCTTATGACAAAAAAAATGAAGAATGATTTGATTTTGGGCATCCAAGGTTGGCTTAAGAAGTATGTTTCCATAATGGTAGGAGAAGTGTTTCATTCATTGCTTTCAAAAGGGGATATTGGTCATTTTATTCCTTTCATACTAGAGGTTAGTATGCATGATAAAACAATAGTTATAGGGACACAACATTTGATAGAAGAGATGGGAAACAAATGTGAAAAGGTCAAGGGTAAACTACAAGGGACTGTGGACAAGTTCAAACACACAATTGAAGTGAAGAAGGAGTTTCGTTACAATGAAGGGGAAGATATGGTAGTAGGTAATGATGTAGGTTTAACAACATTTTCAAGTGAAGGAGTCAAGGATCAACCATCAAACAGGTCTCTAAAGTTGGAGCATATCCTAGGTGCCAAAGAATTCAAAAACACAAAGGATAATGCCTATTTCCAGTATTGAGTCCATTGGAAGGGCTTACCAAATGGAGATGTCACTTGGAGGTCAGAGAATAACATGATCAAGCATGATTCTATTGTTTCCACACTATTCTCAAGGGGACTTGAGTTCATTTTGCCCGAGGAGTATGGTGAAGGGCACCTGGGCCTTCATGATGTAAAGGGGGTCTAATGTTAGTGTTTTTGTGATTAATTCATATATTTTTTTGTAATAAGGTCTTTAAGACCATTATGTTTGTAAGTGGTTTGGAGTCAATTTGGAAAAGTTTGTAAAAATTGCAAAAAGTTGCAAAAAGTTGTCAAACAACTTTTTTATTTTTACATTTGTGGGAAAGTTGAACGGTTGGGTTGTGGTTTTGGTGGGAAAACTGATAAGTTATGCTTGGGAATGGTTTAAAAGCACTTGTGGACATTGGAACATGGGTTAGAAGTTGTAAAATTTGAATTTTGAATAACAAGGTGCCATGTTTGTGCATTTTTGAAGCCTAATTTGATGCTGTAGAAACTTGTACGACCCTGTACAACTTGGAAGTGGTAAAAAATCGATTGGAACTTGTGATGCCTTGAATATTGATTCTTTTACATTTGGTTTCATCTAATTTCATTCAGTTTGAAGCAAGTTACAACAATTTTATTGAAAGTGGTTTGAAACCCTCATTAGGGCGTGCCTCGACTGAAAATAATGCATATATTCACTTTCCACTGATGAATAGACCTCTAACTTGGTGAAATGGATGTAGTTAGGGTATATTTAGTGTTCACAATGTTGCAGGAGTAGGGGATGGTGTTATGTGCAAATTAGGTGATGCCCTAGTCCATTTAATCTCATGTATTTGACATAAGAGATGCATAGGAGTTAGGGTTTGTAGAAAAAATCTTAGAAACTTGTTTGAAGAGGTTGGAAATGTTGAGGTAGACTATTTGTGACATTTTTGGACTAGTGGTATGAAAGTTTGAGGTTTTGGTTGTGTAAACCTTATAGTGACCTAGTTGAACAAGCCTAATTATGTTTTATTCTAAGTGTAACAACATAATTTTAGCCTTTATGTTCCAAAACAATCCTACCCTAATTATTAGTATGTTGTATAAAGCTGAAATGGGTATCTAGAAATATGTTTATATTTTTGGTATCAAGTCTGGTTTGAAAGTTATGAAAAAAAACATGAATTTGATGCTCTACTTCAAGCCTAGTCAAGAGTAGAATAGTCAAGTTTTGAACCTTTCCTTCCAAAGTAACCATATCTGATTTCTTCATATGTTAAATAAAACCATAAAAGGGTATCCAAATCTAGGTTTTTCTTTTGGAGATCAATTTTTCCTGGGAAGTTGTGTCCATTTTAGTCAATCTAAAGTACTATTGAGAGATTGAGGCCTAATGAATGAAAACCCATCATGCGAATGTTTAGAGATTAAAAGTTTACTTGTTTGAGGATTATTTGGAATTTTCCACCCCTACTCTACATCAGCCATAGGGTACCCTTTCAAATCAACAACGTGGTTCATATGATCTCATTTCTAGTTAACAATACCAAAAACTAGGTGTGTCACATGGTACCCTTTCAAATCAACAACGTGGGTCAAACGGTCCCCTTCCTAGTCAAAATTACCAACAACCAGGTGTGCTATAGGGTACCCTTCTTAATTTTTCCCATCAACAAGGTAAGCCGCCAATGCACCATCAAGGAAACCTTTTGGTACAATTCATCCCATCAACAAGGTAACCTGCCAAGACACCATCAGGAAACCTTCAATATAATTTGTCTCATCAACGCACCATCAGGGAAACCTTTAGTATAATTTATCCCACCAACAAGGCAACCTGCCAACACACCATCATGGAAACCTTCAGTATACTTCGCCCCAACAACAAGGTGTGCCATAGGGTACGCTTCCCCAGTCATCCCATCAACAAGGCAACCCACCAATGCATCTTCAGGGAAGCCTTCATAATAGCTTACACCAAAAAAAAGGTGTACCATAGGGCACCATTTACAACTCATCCAACCAACAAGGTAACCCCCCAATGCACCATCAAAGAAACCTTCAGTATAGTTCACCCCAACAACAAGGAGCTAACCCTCCTTACATTCAACAAGGAGTTAACCCTCCTTACATTCAACAAGGAGTCAATCCTTCTTACATCTAACAAGGAGTTAACCCCCCTTCCACCTAACATGGGTACCAAGGTCCTGTACCTTCACAATACCTAGTCTATGACCAAAACATGGTTGGACAACAAGGTTATTATGCACAAGATCCCTAAACAAGTGTACCAAAAAAAGAGATGGAAATTGAAATACAAACAATAAATCAAAGGATATCAGATATGCAGATAGGGAAACCAAAGAATACTTATACCCTTCGGGATATATGTCCATTTCCTTTTGATCCTTTCGTTACTACGCTTCCCTTTCCAAAGAATTTTGAAATACCCAAGTTTGACAAATACAAAGGAAAGCAAGACCCAATAGAACACGTAGGAGATTTTTCAGTAGCATGCATGGAAGTACAAAACAACAACTCTTACCTCATGAGGCTCTTTCCATTAAGCCTTACTGGTCATGCCATGGAGTGGTTTTCCCATGTACAACTTAGAGTTAAAAGCTTTGATGAACTATCTACAAAATTCATAACACACTTCTCTTTCAATATAGAACAAGACATAGACATCACAAGCCTCTACAAAATTAAACAGATTCAAGAGGAATCATTCACTTCATACCTTCAATGATGGTGACAAGGATAGTTGATGCAAATCACCTATTCCCGACATGGAACTGGTTGACATATTCATTTCAAATATCCAAGCATAAGTCAACTACTAAATTACTATGTTATGTCTTGCAAACTTTGAAGAGGCCATTGAAAAGGGACTGCACATAGAAAGGGCCCTCATAGCAAGAGGAGTAATCAAGATAAGCAATCTGAGAGATAGTCCTTTGAGTTCAAGTGAGAAACCTAAAATTTGGTCCCGATAACAAGAACGTTACAAATGATGGGGTAGTAGATGCTAGAGCAGTATGGAATATACAAAATCCTAATGTACCTCAAAACAAACCTCAAGTGGCACAAATAAACTATGCTCTTAATAATGCACAAAATAACCAACTTACCTATCCCCAAAATAATCAAGTGGTCAACCAACAAACGAATCAGGGAGGGAAACATAAGCAATATGATAACCCAAGAAGGAAGTTCACTATATTAGGAGAGTCACCTGAGATAGTCATGCATAAGCTAGTGCAACAAAACGTCATCAAGGTTAGCGATCATCCAAATTATGAGGAGCCTAGCTTCAAAATACCATGGTACAATGAGAAGGACTAGTGCAAATTCCAAAATATTAAAGGACATACAACCAACAACTGCATGAGACTCAAGCACCTCATACGAGACTTGATATACAAAAGAGAAGTGGATTTCAAACATATTCATCCTAGAAACAAGGACCTCTACATATACACAAACCCAATCCCAAACCACGCTAAAAAGAATGACAAAGGAAAGGACCAAGACTGTCACAATGCTAACTACACTTATGGTGACACAGTTCTAGGAACCCTCTCTCAAGTAGATGAGAATAGGGTGGATGTAGTGACTATACGAGGTGGATACAACAATTATAACGTAACTACCCATCGAGGGAGAGTTACAATACAAGGAACCCCACCTAAGCCCATGACTAAGTAACCAAGTGACTACAATATTGTGGAACAACTGAAGAAGACTCCCACCTTGATCTCAATCTTAGAACTACTAAAATTATCACCCACACATAGGGAGATACTCAAAAAAGCATTAGAAGCATTGGTTCCTAAAGACCTCGATCCAGATCAGTTCCAAGCCATGATTGGAAAAGTCACGACCAACAACCATTTAGTATTTTCTAAGAAATATCTTCTACAAAGGACATTCCACAACCAAACTCTATACATAGATGTTTGTGTTCATAAAAACATGGTCAAGAGAGTGTTGACATATAATGGTGCGAGTCTAAAAATTTGTACCTTGAAATTTGTCAAATAGTTGGGGTATTTTGATGATGTGATAGACAAAGGAAAGAGAATTAATATAAGGGCCTATGATGATCTTGAAAGGAATTCAAAAGGGAGAGTCAGGATACTAGTGTAGATAGGGCCAACCATCACAAAAACTACATGTCAAGTACTTGACCTTGAGTTACCATATAACCTTCTCCTAGGACGCCCTTGGATCCACACATTACAAGTGGTTTTGTCAACCTTTCACCAATGCTTAAAGTTCCCCCACGAAGGAAAAGAGGTGACATTATATTTCAATCCTGAACCCTTCCACTTCTGTGCAAAGTTGGAGGAGAAGTATAATAAATCCAACATATACCCAACAATGACATATCCTTCCATTCATTCTCATATGTTGACCCTTCCACACTACCATTGACCTCAACCAAGATCACATCAAGTGAGAAACCAAAAATAGAAACCAAGGTTCAGGTACTTGATAGGGGTAATGGAGATTATCACTTCAACCAAGCATTTTGCATTGACATGCTTCCACCAACACCCAAAGTCTATGGAGGTCCGAAAGAGATCAAATATGCTCAAATAATGCAAATGACAACCAAACCCATGATTTTCACCAAGTGGGGAGATATGAAGGATGAAGAGATATTCACAAAAGACTTCTCTTCCATGATTTACAAAGAGGACCAAAAGGAATAAGAAAAGCCACAACCCATTCTAATTGATCCTAATAGTAGAGGTTATCAATTAGCTAAACAAATGGGATATCAAGAAACAAATAGCCTTGGGCTACACAAACAAGGCCGATGGGAGCCTATCATAGTGGAATAGAGAAAGAAGAATATGGGACTATGTTATAAGCCAAAAGACGTGGTTACTCCAAATACCAGAGGAACCTCTTTTAAGAAATAAGAAACTTCTACTAGCATTAAGGAATTGGATATCTACCATATCATGGACAACGATTTACCCATTGAAGACTTATTTGACAACTTTAGCATTGATAGGTTCCCTCTTCAATTTATCAAAACCTTTCCCAATATCTATTATTATTCTGGAAAAGACTAATTGGTGTAGGAGCACCCAAGCCCTTCAAGGAACACTTCAAGTTCTAGGAGGTTGCAGGGGTCTTGAAGACTTATAAACCACTCCAGAACATAAACTATGATATCTTGCAGCCTATAATGGCATTTGGCATGGATGAGAGTAGTTGGAAGATTAAAAGTCCTAAGGGTCCTGATAAGGACCCTAGGACCAAAATGCAATGTAAATGGGACAATCATGTTTTAGGGGTTTAAATAGTGATCTAATGCTTAAATTGTGTCAAATAAGGTTGGAAATTAAGAATCCAATAGTTTTAGATAGTAGAGTTTAATAAATTGTAAATTGGAAATTCAAATTTTTGAATTCCAACATTGGGCGGGAAAGTAGTTTTTTGATGTTTTAATCACTTTAATGTAAACTAATCAATCCAAAATAGTTTGAGAAGTTGGGGAAAGGTTATTCAAGGCCATAGAAGTCATTTGTACGTAGGTTGGGTTGCTGGTACGAATTTTGTATGGACTGCTACAGGAAAAAGCAAAAAAACAACAATTTCTTGCATTTTTCTTGTGTTCATTTGATGAAAACTTGATTGCCATTGAAGATATGTCTAGTTGGATGCTTTAGGAACTTGTATTTATATGTTTTAAGGCCTTTTTATGCTCTGATAAGCAACAACAATCAATTCTTTGCATTTTATAACTGACTGTCCTTAAGAAAAGTGCAGATTTTCATTGATTTTGAGGGTTTTTATGGATGGTTGATCCATTTCAAGGTAGAATGATGCTGTAACCTTTGAAATGGATCACTTCTAACATGTATAATACAAACCTAACAAAATAATGTGCAGGAAGGAAGAATATCAAGGTGTACACCGAGTTGTCAAAGGGAAAAGTGTATGAAAATGGGGGCTAAAGTGTAGCAACAAGAGATCTGCCTTAATAAGGGGTATCTTTTTGAGTTGGAATAGTTGAAACATGTTGAGTTATTGGTGAAAAGTCCAAAAATAGGTTCTGGAAGTGTTGGGAAAGCTAGATTTCAAAAGGCCCTAGTTTTGAGGCAAGTTTTGGAGGGTTTTGTGTTTGAGCGTGTTAGGGGTGTCATAGAAGCCTAAAAACTTGGAATCTTTGGTTTTGAAAATTTTTAAGGGATTTTTGAAAGTTTCATGGTTAGGGGATAAAGTTAGAGAGGGGTTGCTTTGTAAAAGTAGGCTAATTGAATAGCCTTAAGTAGGGTAGGTGTATTAAAAGTATATGTTGGTCCAAAAGAATCACTATTGGTTTTTGGATATGTTGTTTAGGCCCTAAAAGGGTATCTCAATCCATATTTTATTTGGTAAGTGTTTTGGAAAGCTTGAGTGTAAAGTGGCTTAAACCAGGTTGCATATGCTACAAGGGAGGGCATGCTCATATGGTGGAATTTTGTTGAGTTCTTTGAAACCCATTTTGAAGTTGATCTGATATTCATTTGTGAGTCATTTTGAGAAGGTTTCCACCTTCCTCTACATCACTAATGAATACGAATGGAATTCTCCTTCCTTTATCACAGGATATAGTTCCCCCACTTCTACTAATGATGAACTAGACACCCAATGGGAAAAGGATAATAGAGCTATACTAACCATTTTAACAACCTTCGTAAGATTTGTGAATAATGATGATATCTTATCCCTTTGCTACCCACAATTGATAGATTGGGAACAACAACAAAATACACCTGTTCTGGACCAATTCCAAAATGATGAAGCAATCACAAAGTTCATGGGACTTCAAACGAACATACCAACATGAGATCACAAAGCAGGGTTCGTCATGGAGCTTGAACATGATGCATACTTCAGTGGGGAGATTGAATCCTCTAGTTGAAAAAATGAAAGAGAAAACATAAAAATAAAAATGAGATCCCCTAGAGAGGACCACAATGTGTCTCTATCGGATCCGAAAAAGAAAATAAAAGATGCATCTGAAGGTGAAAACCCCCCCGAGGCACCCGAGGATGGAGGGTTCAATCTCCCCATATCTGAATACCAAGAAAGATCAACACTCCTAGTGGAAGAAGTAGAATCTAGAATGTTGGCACGATAGAGAACCCAAAGATCACATACCATGTAGTGTCGCTTGATCCTAAAGAGAAAGCAAACTTCACAACATTCATCAACAATAGAAAAGTAAACTTTGCATGGACCTATGCAAATATGCCTAAACTAGATCTAGCACTAGTGGTACATCATTTGGCCATATTCCTTGAAGCAAAGCCTATTAAACACAAACTCAGAAAAATGCATCCCAAAATAGCATTATTGATAAAGGTAGAACTAAAGAAGTTACTAGATGTGGGTTTCATTAGACCCATTGATTATCTGGAATGGATATCAAATCTGGTATCAGTGTCAAAGCCTACTAGAGGCATACATATTTGCATAGATTTTTTGAGACCTAAACAAGGCTTGTTCGAAGGATGATTTTCCTCTTCCAAGTATAGACATGATTGTGGATTTAACAACAGGACATGAGATGCTATCTTTAATGGAGGGTTTCTCTAGGTATAATTAGATAAAAATATCCCCTGATGATCAACACAAAATGATGTTTACTTGTTCCTGGGAACCTTTGTTGGAATTTAATGCCATTTGGTCTCAAGAATGCAGGAGTGACATATCAAAGAGCAATGATGACCATATTCCATGATATGCTACATACTGTGTGAACCCTTTTACTAGTACCTGCAAATCAACATGAATAAACAAGTTAAAGAAGAGATTGCAAAGCTAAAACAAGGATTCCCCATGAAATCCATTTACAACACTCAAACTAGGAAGAAAATAGTGAAGAACACAATGAAAATGACAAAACAAAGATTGAATCCTAATTTAAATGTGCAAACTCATGTTCCCATGGGGGAATTGGTGCCAATTTGATGTGAAAATTGGCCCTTTCCCAATTCCTAAGATGCAAGCTTGATATGTTGATGGAGATTGATCCACTTTGATGGTGAAGAATGAGAGCTCCAAGCCAAAATCTGCAAAAAAACCTAGCAAAGAACTCAAGATTGATGGATGAAAGTGGCTAGATATTTGAGCATGGTAACTTTGCATAAATTGTGGATGATAAAATGAGGATATGAGCTCATTATTTATAGAATGCCAAGATGGATTAATGTCCAAATTTTGAGCAATATGGGACTAACATTCATCCAATGGCATGATACCACTTGTCAATCTATGAATGGATGAAGGATGTGCAAGATTTGAGAATTGTGCCAATAAATGCATATTTTTGAATTTCAAATTTATTGAAATGACTTGCAAGAGGGAAGGGAAAATGCAATAAATGCCACTTGGCTCAAGGCAAAGGACATGTAAGATAAAGTTATTGCCTTGTTGGATGTACATGTTGACTTGGAATTTTTGAATTCAAATTGAGAGAATATTCTAAAAGATGCCTTGTGAGGAAAATAGAGATTTAATAAATGAATTAAATCTATTTTCATGTGCAACTTGCATTATTTAGAGGATGGGACATGAGATGAGATTAAATTAATCAAGGGTTAATTAATTTAATGAGAGGTTAGATGATGTGACCTACTTGACTCAAATTTATGGATTTATTTAAATCAAATAAGGGAGGAATATGATGATAAATTAATTAAATTAGGATTTTGATTTATTTAATTAAAAGAGATGGTGTTAGATTAAATCAAATAATGTTTTAATTTATTTAATTTAATGGATAGACTTTAGAGATTTAATCAAATAAAATTAATTATTTAATTAAATAGGGATAATTAGATCAGATTGATTGATTTAACTAACAAAGAAATTGACTTAATTAGATAAAGTGATTTATTTAATTAAGGGATGAAAGTTGATGAATTTAATCAAATAAGGAGATTTGATTAAATGGTTAGACCGAGGGATGATTCTAGAAGAAACAATGTTAGTAGTCAGAATCAGATACACAACGTCAATAAGTATATTTTACATGTCTACATTTTGCCCCTCTATGAAGCAATGTACTTGTTGCATTGGTTCAAAGAATAAACGATCTCGATCAAAGCCAAATTTTTCTATATTTAAAAACTTGCCCCACTCCTGCATGGTGAGAGAAAACATGCCATTATAATGCCCCCTCGAGAGATTGGACGAAAATTTCAATTTTTTGGGTGATCTCTCAAAAAAGGACTACAAAGTACCCGATAGGTTAGAAAGGGCTTCAAGAGGCTAAAAACATGTCTAAACACAATAAAACGATAAAAAAAAAGCCTTGACCAAACAAAAACAGGTTCGAGGGTCCAAAACCCTAGCAGGACAGCTAATCAGGGTGAAAAAAACCCTAATTTTTAGGCTTAAAAGGGGCCTGAGGGGTCACTTTCAAGTCATTTTCAAACACCTCCAATAGGAACCTCGTGATTTGAGCTCAAACCTCCTTATGATATGGCGCAATGACAGCTTCCTTTGCACATTTCGGATCGAGTTCGGATGTACTAGCAGCCACCTGGCATCGGGGCACCGGTAAATGGTCCTTACCCGAGCTTTGTCTTTCATTTATTGCTTTAATTAATGCTTTAAAGAGTCAGTCTATCTGTAGCGACGCTATATAGCACCGCTTAGAAGTCAAACTGCGCCACTCGGTGTGATATAGCGCCACCGCGGTGCAGTTTGGAGTTTAGAAATTTTGACGCTGAGCTCGGGGCCGGCGAGGTAGTTTGGAAAGTGCGACGTGACGGTCTCAATTTAGCTCAAAGTGTGCCGCTGGGAGGGAAATGGCACCGTGGCAGTGCGATTTCTCTCTTTTCAGCCCTAGTGTCGGAGTTTGATTAAAATCAAACTATGACGCCTTCACGAGTTGCACAGCTGGGGAAGTTTTTTGAACACTTGATGAAGAATTTTTCAAATTTTTTAACATGGTGATCTTTTTTGACATAGGATGTGGTGAGGGAGCTCTACTTTCGGGAGTACAGGTCATGAGACTTGGTTGGCTATTTGTGGGACCTGAGCAACAGGGACCAGGATTGACTCCGGATTGCGGGGTTGTGGCACATTGCGTACGCGACACCCATTCATAGTCATCTAGGGATGTTGTCAGCACTGGCCGAGAGGTGGCACAATGAGACGTCTTCATTTCACCTTCCCTCTGGCGAGGCCACCGTCACCTTGGAGGACGTTTGGTGGATTTTGCAATTGTCTATTCATGGTCGTCGAGCGATCTTCGACATGGATGAGGGACGCGAGGCCTACTTCCAAGTCCTTGCTACTGACGAGATTGTCTTCTGTGAGGGGCAGATAGAGCTTGAGTGACATAAGATCCTAGAACCTCCCTACCATTGGGTGATTGCAGCCATTATTTCAGGCCTTGTTGCCTCTTACAGGTGAGGGCGATACTTCAGTCTCGGCTAGGGGTACTACTGGGAGCGGATGGTGCGAGACAGACCCGTTCATTTTGCATGAGGGCCTGTTCTTCTAGCTTCACTTTACAAAGACCTCCATGAGTACGTTTATATGGACGACAGAGCGCTGGGAGCAGGGGTGACTCTACTTCATGTCTGGGCATGGGAGCACATTGATGTGCTTCAGCCGCGTGTTGTATCAGTTCCAATGCTGCTAGATGATCCCCTCGTGTGTCGATACAGAGGTGGTGTGTCCTTCACACACACCAGCGAGCATAGGATCTCCTATTGGAGGAGAGTCTTGGATGAGATGCAGGTTTTCACCTGGCAACCATACCTTGGTCAGCTCAGATGGGCTAATGATGCCGATCAGATGTTCTATTGCCACTAGGATTGGTACATGTAGGGGCAGAAGCATACTATGATCGAGAGGTACCTGCTTGGGCATGTGCAGCATCAGTTCAAAGAGCTGTAGGATCGACCAAATGATGACTACGTGGCTATCTTCGCCTGCTCCATGACACAGGTACCATGGGTGCGGTATATTCCAGTTTCGGAGATGGTCGACAGCTTCAGGCAGCTGGTAGCCCAGCCATGGGTTTATGATCAGGGGCTTGCAGTTCCAGGCACTACCCAGGCCTACAGAGATTAGTTCCGGCCTCTGCTTTGGCTAACGATTCCAGGTGGAGTTTCGAATCCATGGAGAGTCAGAGGCAGAGGGGGATGACGAGGACGAAGAGATGAGATTCAAAAGGATCATCCAGTTGTACCTCCAGTCCAGCCAGGGCATGGAGACATGCATATGTAGGACCAGTAGCAGGAGCCACCACGAGGTGAGGATCAGCCTCGAGTGCAGCCATAGGTGTAGCCAGGGGGTCAGGAAGATGCACAGGATACTCTGATTGCACGGCTACAGGCCCAGGTCCAGGCCGTGATAGCTAAGAGAGATCAGGCAAGGGCTGAGAGAGAGCAGCTCAGGGCCGAGAGGGATCAGGCCATACAACAGAGACAGGCCGCAGAGCTATAGGAAGCACTGAGCTAGGCCAGAGACAATAGATAGAGAGCATGACAACCTCCTCCTCCCAGGGTACAATGTCAGTTCGATCCTATAGGGATGTCATCCAAGAGGCAGAGTACTATCGGTATTTTATCATGAGGTCATCCCTAGAGTAGAGCGAGTCCCAGAGTATTCAGAGTGGGCCAACCACAGACCAACAGAGGGTCATGGTAACAGAGGCAAGGGCAGCATCCACAGGGACAAAGCTTGATCAAGATGTTATGATAATTTTTGTGCCTTATGGGCTCATTTTTGATAGCCCAATGGGCCTTTTGTACTAATTGACATATATGTACAGTGATCTGATTTATTCTTGTACTATGACAGTTGCGTTTATTGATGATATATATGATCCAATGATGATTTTGATGTGATGCAATGTGTTCTCTTTATTTATGCATGTATAGTTTTACTTCTATATGTTATGGATGCATTTATTTGTAATGATCTATGTGTTTATGATTATGACTAACGGATCTATATTATGTCACCTTATGATATGCAGATGTATTTATGTGATGTGCAATGATGTTGTCTATATGATGATCTATTTTATGTTAATGCAAATGGGATAATCTAATATGTGATATGGATTGCAATATGTAAAATGATATGATCTATGGTGCATATGCGGAATGATATGTGGTTTGTGCTTATGAAATGTTTATGAATGGATGCATATATGCTTTGTTTGTAATGAATTTTGTACGTTTATGCTTATGTGGAATGATTTATGCAATAAATGATGCTATTTATTTATGAGATGATATGGATGATGTAATGTGGATGCAATGGGTGTGATATGATGCAAATGAAATGGTTTTGTGAGATGCAAATGAGATGGTTTTATGAGATGCTTAGAATAACAAATGCTTTTATCCTAAACATATTAAATGATGATGTATGTGATGCATTTAATAGGATGCGATGATATGTTAATGCAAAGTGATATGATGTAATGTGAATGTATTGTGGTGAGATAATGCAAGTATGTATGCAAATGAATTAAATGCTTAAATACCTATTGTTTATGATTATGCAAAAATAATTATGGAATGCTTCTGTAGATGTTATGCGATGATTTATATGATAATGGAAATGCGATGCAAGGAATGAATGCGATGGATGCTTATGATAACCTATTTATATGATAATATATGATAATGGAAATGTAATGCATATATTTCCTATATGATATATTTATGCAATATGCTAATGATTTGTGGATGCAGGATGATGATAATGATGGTGATGATGATCAACTATCATAGTACCTTGTTAGTGCGTTTAGCAAGGAAAGAAGAAGTCATTTCAACAAAACACAAGATGATGCAAATGCAATTGATGATGATGATTACTTGCTGAGGAATTGGGATTTTCAAAGAGCCAAACTTTCTTATTTTTTTTGATAACACACGTGGTACGATGCATCAAGGTATAGAAAACCAGGATGGCATTGTACATAGTGAGATGGACTTTGACTTGACAAGCAGATAGGAGTATTCTTGCTCACACCTGACATACGAAAACCTTGCTAGGATGCACTTTAGAAGTTTCAAACACCTTAGACCAAAACATAGAAAGGTAAACCTATCCATGCAATAGTCAACAAGTTTCCCTAGACCTCCTCCATACATACCTAACAAAGAAAGTATTCACCAAGGTTATATTACAAGAACGTCCCACAAGCATAATAGACAAAAAGATAACGATCATTGCCCCATTCCTATTTCTCTAAATCCTTTGTTTTGAGATATCATTGAGAATCCCTTGGAATGAGCGCAATAAGATAAGTCAAAAGATAAAGACAAAGTAAACAAATATGCTGATGTTCTTCAATACCACTAACCAAAGGAGGATGTGTTTTCTAAGGATAATAACCGAAACTTATTGCTAAAAGATAATGCCCATTGCAGGAAGGATTCATCCTAGGACATGTTAGTGGATGGCGGCATGCCATTTCATTTATCCAAAGCATTCTTTCAAATGATTGATATGGGACCAAATGGATGATGAGTTATCGATACAAAGAGATGACCAACTTGCTTATGCACTGACTTAGACTTAATACTTGACATTTTTGAGTTTTACTTTTAACCTACTAGACTTGTTTCTAACTATTTCACCAAAGGTTGAGGATGACGACCAGTTTATTATGGATGGTGTTATTGCTGGTGCAAGCAAGATGAGGTGGATGGATTTTTTTTTTCAAATATTTGGATGTTTTTGGAGTTTTACAATGTTTTGAGGCTGTTTTTGGTATTTTTTGAGATTTTCAAATGTTTTGATTTTTTTGATTTTCCAATGTTTTTGGGATTTTCTGAGATTTTGACCAAGATTCTTAACCTAAAGACCTATCCTAGGGGCCTCGAGGGATTAATCAACAGATGAGCCTTTCCTACATTATATACGCAGAGACCACGTAGTTCGACTGGCGACTTGACCGATTTACAAATGAAGATATACATGATGAATTGTCAGCTTATTATGACATACTCCTAAAGGACTGACCTAAGTGTCTCAAGGGATGATCAAAGATCAACCTTGCCTATGTTCAAGCTCAGAGACGACGTAGTTCGACAAGACGACTCTGTTTTTGACTTTTTGACTGATTTTTTAACCTGTTTTGGGATTTTGATATGTTTTGATTTTTTTCAATTTTTTGATTTTCTGATGTTTTTGGATTTTCTGATTTGAGGACTTTAAGATCATACACAAATCCGATCTAATGAGACCTTGCCCCCAGCGTGATACAATAGACTACTCCAATAAAGGCAGGACAAACTAACCTTGAGGATGGGTTGAGTAGTACTAGGAGGGATCATGATACGAACACAGGACCAAGCTATGGTGCAGATGCGAGTGGACGAGTGATGGATGGAGACCTGAATGCGATAGATGATGGAAGTGAAATGGATGGATGATGCAAAACAAGCCGTAAAGATCTTGGTGGATGGAAAGTGCTTAATTACGCAAGGCGCCTGTTTGCCAGGTTTTCACCAAGGTACTTACCCAAAGTGCCACCGAAGTGGTTTTCACTAAAGGACAATTTTTCTCTTTACTAGTTTTTCATCCTTTTTCTTATTTTTTTGGATTTTTTTCTTTTTTTCTTTTTTTGTTGTTACCAAGAAACTTGTTTTCTAGGTTTTCGTCGAAGTAACCATTTTTTCAGGACATTTTTTGATTTTTTTGATTTTTTGGTTCTATACCTTGAAAGATTTAGGCATAGAGCTTTTTGAGGGGAGAGTTATTCATGGGCTCTTGCAGAGGTTCCCCTTCGGGTGTTGATAACTGATATGCCCCTGATTTGTAACTTGCTGTGATGACGAATGGTCCTAGCCAATTGGGTTCAAATTTTCCTTTGCTGCTTGGGTTTGGGACATTCTTCTAATTTTCTTTTAAGACCAGTTCTCCGACTTGGAACGTCCTGCTTCTGATTTTCTTATTGTAGCTCCTTTTGAGTCTATTCTAATAGACTTGCAAATGATTCAAAGCATCTATATGTCACTCATCCAGTAGCTCTAGCTCATTTAGTCTTGATACCCTATACTCTTCATCCATGATGAGGTTTTTGCAAATGATATCCCTAAGGATGGGATCTCGATCTCAATGGGGAGTACGACTTCTGATCCGTAGACCAAGGAGAAAGGGGTGGCACTAGTGAGTGTGGATACCGGTTCAATAGGCCCAAAGGGCAGGATTAAGCTGCAGAATGCTAGTCATGACTCCGCCATTGACTATTTTCTTAAGGATTTTTAGAATGGTTTTGTTTGTAGCTTCTGCCCATTGCCTTGGGGATAGTATGGGGTGGAGAAGCGATGCTGAATTTTGAATTTTTTGCATAAGTCATGAACCTCCTAATTCTTGAATGGTGTCCCATTATCTGAGATAATGGCTTGTGGAACACTGTAATGACATATAAGATAGTTCAGGATGAACTTAGAAATCTGCTTCGCAGTTATGTATGTCATGTGTATGGCCTCCACCCACTTAGTAAAGTACTTCGTTGCAGTTATGATGAATTTGTGGCCGTTAGATGAGGTGGGTGTGATTTTCCTAATGAGATCAAGTCCCCACTGCAAAAAGGGCCATGGTGTGATGATAGGGTGAAGCTCTTGAGCTGGAGCATGGATAAGGTCCCCATGCTGCTAACATTGTAGACACCTTCTGGCATAGTCATGTGCCTCTCTTTCCATTATGGGCCAATAATACCCCATCCTCAACAATTTATTAGCTATGGTCATTCCACTCGAGTGTGAACCACATATACCATTATGTACTTCAGTTAGAGTAGTCAATGCCTCCTCAACGTTTAGGCAGCGTAGTAGGGTTCCTTCTATGCTCCTACAATATAGGGTATCTCTTAGGATGAAAAATTTGGATGCCTTTTTAACAAAGGTTCTTTTTAGGTTTGATGGTGAGTCGACGGGTATGACTCCTATTCGAAGGTATGTGTAAATTTCATGGTACCAAGGATCACCGGGACCAATGATTTTGCACACATATTCTGATTCTGGTACCTCGAATGTGAGCGTGAGAAGCTGCTCTATCAAGAATTCATATTTTGGAACATTGTTGGGGATGTCCAGTAGGGACCCAATTGTTGCCATGGCATCTGCTGCTCTGTTGTTGGCTCTAGGTATCTGCTCAAATGTAATTTCGATGAAGGATTCTTTGAGAGTCTCCACCAATTTCTTGTATGGAGTGAGCTTGTCGTCCTTGGTATGGTATTCATCGTTCACTTGATTTATGATCAATTGGGAGTCTTCGTACACTTTGAGAGCTATGATGTTCCACTGCACTACTATTCTGAGACCTATGGTCAAAGCCTTGTATTCCGCAATGTTATTGGTGCAGGGAAATGCTAGTTTGTAGGACCTTGGTATGCAATCCCCTTGTGGGGTAATGAAGAAGACACCAGCTCCTGATCCATGCTGTGTTTATGAGCCATCGAAGTATAGTTTCCAGTGGTTAGCTATGTTGAGATTGAAAATGGATTCATCTGGAAACTCTGAGATGAGAGGGTTCTCTGAATAGATAGGTGCTTCTGCCAGCTGATCTACGATGACTTGGCCCTTGATTGCTTTCCACTCCACATATTTGATGTCGTATTCTGACAATATCATCACCCATTTTTCCATTCTTCCTGTGAGCATTGCCTTTGATAGTAGATACTTGAGAGGATCAATTTTGGCGATGAGTTTTATTTTATGTGCCAACATGTAATGTTTGAATTTTTGTGATGCAAACACTACTACGAGGCAGGATTTCTCGATGAATGAATAGTTTAGCTCATGCCCAACCATTGTCCTGCTAATGTAATATATAGCCCTTTTTGTTCCATTTTCATCATGCTGAGCTAGGAGAGCCCCAAGGGCTGCTGCTATTGCTGACACATATAGAATCAATGGTTTTCTTGGGATTGGTGGCATTAAGACTGGTGGTGTCAGTAGGTATTCCTTGATTTTATTGAATGCCTCTTCACACTTGGTATCCCATTTGTATGCTACTCCCTTGTGGAGTAGGTGAGAATATGGGTTCTATTTGTCCGCCAGTTGTGCTATGAATCGTCGGATGGATTGGAGTCTACCTTGTAGACCTCTTAGTTGCTTTAATGTTTTTGGTGCCTCCATCTCGAGGATTGCTTTTACTTTTGTTGGATCCACCTCGATGCCCCTCATTGACACTATGTATCCTAGAATCTTTCCCGATTATATGCCAAAGACACACTTCTTTGGGTTTAGTCTGACCTTGTACTCTTCCAGTCTGTCAAAGATGGCACCTAGGGTTGCTATGTGATCTTTTCTCTTTCTTGACTTAGCTAGAATGTCTTCAACCATCTTATGGATCATGTCATGGAATATGAATGTCATGGCCCTTTGGTATGTTGCTCCTGTGCTCTTTAATCCAAATGGCATCATATTCCAACAATAGGTCCCCCATGGGCAAGTGAGAGCTGTTTTATGTTGGTCCTCCTTAGCTATCATGATCTGATTGTACCCTGAGAATCTATCCATTAGTGACAACATCTCATGTCCCACTGTCATATCTACTATCATATCAATGTTGGGAAGCAATAAGTCATCTTTTGGACATGCCTTGTTCAAATAGTTGAAGTCAGTGTAGATTCTGATATTTCCGTCGGGTTTTGTAACAGGTACCAAGTTTGACACCCATTCTGGATAATTGATTGGTCAGATGAATCCTGCATCTAATAGCTTTTTTAGCTCCATTTTGACTAATAGAGCGATTTGAGGGTGCATTTTTTGAAGCTTTTGTTTGACTGATTTTGCTTCTGGATGCACTGCTAAGTGATGAACCACAGTCTTTGGATCAATCCCTAGCATGTTAGCATAAATCCATGTGAATTTTATTTGTCTTTCCCTTAGGAATGCTGCTAGGAGCTCTTGCTCTTCTGTTAGTAGTGATTCCACATAGAATGTGATATGTGGGGTCTCCTCTGTTTCTAGGTTGACCAGATTGCATTTTTCTACCAAGACTACCAACTTTTCCTAATGAATAGCTCTGAAAGGAAGATTGAATCCCCCATCCTCGGGCGCCTTAGAGAGGTTTTCACCATTGGATGCGTCCTTTCTTTTTACTTTTTTCTGGTCAGAGAGTTCCACAGTGTGGTTTTCACTCAAGGACTTGGATATTATTCTTAGTTTCTCACTTTTGCGACTAAAGGATTCAATCGTTTCCCCATAATAGGCATGTGTGTCCAACTCTATTATAAACCCTGCTTTATGATCTCCATCTGGAATGTTATCCCACAATCCCATGAATTCTGAGAGCGCCTCATCGTTTTCGAATGTATCTAGAACTGGTGGTCCTCGTTGGTCATAGTCAATGAGTTGGGGATATACTAGGCGGATCTCATGATTTTGTTGATTGGGTTCGAAGGATAGGGTACTAATCATGCAAAGAGTGGTATCCTCAAATAGCCTAGATAGATTGGTCATGGTATCCTCATCATTGCTACTATTATAAATGTCAATTATAAAGTTATGTATGTCTCTACTTGTGGATATTGGTAAGTATACTTCTACTGCGGTTGGTTGAGGAGGAATATTAACCGTTCTAACTGGAGGACTTTGACCACATATGGTTATACTCGGAGGGGTACATCCAAGGCCAAGATTTGTTATCGATCACGTCTCTGGCATGATAGGCATTATGAGCCCATTTTTGTTTTGTCCCAGTCTTTGATTTCTATCGTAGCCCATTGCGAGCATCATTTGCAGACCCTTGCTTCCATTATCCATTGGTAATTTTGGTACTGGTCTTTCATCTTGATATAGCATATGTGATGGATCTTCCTCAATAACCTCTTGGCCAAGGTCTCCCCATCTTGTGAATTCAGGATAGTCTTTAGGAGATGTTTGTGATGTGGAAGCTTGGTTTTCTTGTGGACGTCCCCGTGATCTAGGAGATTGTGGTAATTCTCCTACCACAAAAGCATTATTTTTCCATAGCCGTTATCTTGGATAATGAGCTTGATGTCAGAGATGGTGGGAATGGTGGGAGTGGCGGGTGTCTCTGTCGCAGAAGTGGATGTGAGAATGGCAGGATTGATGTATTGTGTGAATGGGCCCTCATCATTTTTTGGTACTTGGGGGATTTTGTAATACTTTGCTTCAAGATTTTTGCAGTATGAGAAAGGTTTGAGATCTCCATGGATGGTCACTTCTTGTCCGTCATGTGTAAATTTCACACATTGGTGAAAAGTTGATGCTATTTCTTTCATCGCATGGATCCATGGACGTCCTAGGAGGATATTATATGGCAAGTCGAGGTCCAAGACTTGACAAGTGGTTCCATGATGGTAGGCCCTACTTGAATAGGGAGTTTGATTATGCCCTGAGACACTCTTTCTTAGTCATCATATGCTCTTATCGTGATGCCCTTTCCTTTGTCAATGGAATCCTCTGATATTTTTAATTGCTTGATGAGATTGAGAGAATAGATATTCAACCCCACACCTCCATCCACCAAGGCCCTTTTGATTTTGCTCTTATGCACTATGGCTTCCAAGTGAAGCGCACGGTTGTGAGATGGTTGAGCGGGGAAATCCTGGTCAGAGAATGTAAGGAGATTAGGCATAATGATATTTCTGACCATAGCTTGGAATTGCTCAACATCGAGATCGGCGGGGACAGTAGATGAGGCCAATGCTTCTTCAAGGATTTTCCTATGGGCAGATGAGATTTTTAGCAACTCCATAATAGAGATTTGCGCTGCCATTCTCTTGAGTTGATCTAGGACATTATAGCCATTAGGAATAGATCTAGATGTAGGGACTTTATTTGGCTGGGATGACCCTACGATGGTTACTTTTTCGCCTCTTGCAGTGACTCCACAATCTTCGGCATAGGCGCCCTTGATAGTGATGATCATGCAATTTTCATCTAGGGAGGCGATGACTATTTCATACACATGATTTACATTTGAGTGAGTGCCTT
>VDFB02366774.1:0-24669 GCA_007258455.2 Sequoia sempervirens | reverse complement strand
ATACAAAAATTGATTGATCCTAATATGCAAAATCTAAAAATGATGATTTTTATGACCTTTTTTATGATGCAAAATGAAATTCCTAAATGAACAATACAAAAGAATGCAATTTACTAACCCTAGATCTAAGATGATATACTTCAAATTTTAGAAGGTATATAATGTTAATACGTCTTTCATGTTCACCAAAATGATAAGGTGGAAAAGTGAACCCTTGAGGATTAAGGATTGCAAAGGGGTCTTTATTTTCCACCAATGGCAAGGGCCACTTATCATTAAATTCAAGATTAGCTAGGATATGAGATTGAATTGCAACTTGAAAGGTGGGCCAATCAATCGTAGGATTTGAATCTAGGGACTTTGGAATGGATTTTGTATGAAATAAAATGATGCAACTAACTAATGATGACAATAAAATAATTTGATGTAAAAATAGTAATCTAGAAACTGACAGACAAGTTTGATGTTCAAAAATAGATTGAGCAGAGTTCTATGCACCTAGCATATAAATCTAGAGTTAAATTTGGGAGAATAAGTCGCCCAGGGTGACTATGTCCTAGTAGCTCAACTTGGAATATAATTTCACATTCCTCTAGAGTCTAATAAGAGGCTTATTCCTTCCAGGTCTCATTATTGGATATTCGTTGAATGCTAAGATAACTGAGTTTTCATATCTTGTCAAGTTATAGGGATTGAATGCAACAATGAATAAATGATCTTCAATCTTCCTCTAAACTTCTTTAAATTTGAAACCTATACATTCAAAGAGAGAGGAAGGGTTGTGCCATATAGGGGCTTGCCTCAGTAAAACTTCACGTTGGTGTCTCCACCTCCACAATGGAAAATTGATAAAAGAGAGCTTATCCTTTTGAGGGATAGAGGCTAAATGAAAAATGAATGATGAGTCAACAATGGACTACAACTCACACTCAAATTTAATTTCCTTGAAGGACTGAATTCATGCACATCATCTTAAGGCTTGATTCCAATTTGGCTTGACTACTTGGAAGACCTACAAGGGTTATGTTGGAAATAGGATGACATTTAATTGCAATCCTAAACATTATTTATTTCATGTGTCTCCCAAGTCCTTGGAAAGTGTTCTCAAATACTAGGATTAGAGGGAGATTAATTTTGGATGAAATAATCATGTTAATTGACATTTGTAATTAATTATAAATAATAGGAGTATGTGAGGGCATCCAAGATGAGTTCCTAAATAATAGGAGCACATGGGGAACCCACATGGAAGGTGGAACTCACCTTGAGTTAAGTTAATTGTTTGAATAAAAGATAGCACTTTTGAATGCATGTAAAGATCCTAGGAGTTAGGGTTTGATGTTTACATGCATGAAGTTCAATTCAGTTCAGTTCAGTTCAATTCAATTCAGTTCAGAATCAGTTTAGTCCAATTTAGTTCAGCTTAGAATCAGTTTAGTTTAGTTCAGTTATGGTTCAATTATCTTCAATTAGTTTTAGTTGAATGCTAGTCGACTTTAGTTAACTTGGAATGCATGACTAATGACTTGAGTTGCATGACAGATAACAGGTGACTTCCTTTAGTTAACAAGGGATGACCATTCTTGGGTATCAGGACATAATAACCCGGCCAAAATAACCCTGGACAAAATAACCCATCCAAAATAACCCAAGGACAAAATAACCCAGGGTCATAATAACCCATGGACAAAATAACCCATGGTCAAAATAAACCATGGACAAAATAACCCATGGTCATTTTAGATCAAGCTAGTAAACTAGAAATGACATAAAATAAATTATAAATATGATTGTGAGGCATCATAGCCACTATTCAGGGATGTTTTTTCCATTTCTCTCAATGCTTGTGGAGGAAAGTTCAAGAAGAAGGTCTACAAACACGTTATAGTGTCGATGAAGTATTTGCATATGAGATCAAGAAACTTGCTGCATTAGCTTTTGTGCCTTAGATAGATGTAATTGATACATTTGAAACACTTCAACAATCTC
Source organism: Sequoia sempervirens (assembly GCA_007258455.2). Lineage (NCBI taxonomy): Eukaryota > Viridiplantae > Streptophyta > Pinopsida > Cupressales > Cupressaceae > Sequoia > Sequoia sempervirens. The sequence continues at coordinate 22,680 of VDFB02366774.1, read as the reverse complement.
CTTATTATACAAAACATGAGGAGACCCTGCAACCCATAATTGATTATTTTGAAGACACATGGATTGGTAGACTAACCAAAAGAGGCAACAAACAATCACCCAAGTTTCCAATCATAATGTGGAATTGCTATTTAGCTAATCAAGATGATATTCCCATAACCAATAATACTATTGAGGGATGGCACAAAGTATTTAGTGAATTGCTTCAAGCATCATACAACTCAGTCTGGAAATTCATCAAAGCAGTGGAAAAAGAACAGAGTCTCCAAGAGAAAAGAATAGAGAAATATATGGCTAGATACACTAGGCAACCAAGCAGGAAAAAATACCGTGAACTCAAAGAAAGAATAAAAAGATTGGTTGATGGTTATGACAACCATAAAATTTTAGATTATATAAGAGGCATCACTCATACTTTGACACTTTAATTGAAATTTTGAATAATAAAGTTTTTTTAGCAACATACATGTAATTTATAAATTTTGTTTTCCTTTCTCTATATTCTTATGGGGATATTTTGTCCATACATTCTAACCACAGCTATCTTTGGCTTAGCTATGACCAAGTTATTTTGTCCCAAGTTATTGAAGTCCTGGCTATTCATCCAGACATTTCTGGCTTCCCAAGACATGTTCCCAAAAATCCCCATCTCTGCATGAATGGTAGAGAGAGATGTTTCAGTTAACAGAAAATGACTTGGACCCACTTTGGGTGCTCAAGTTGGCTTCTTGGAATTAACTCCTTTGCGTGTTAAGATATTTCAGAAGGCTAAGTTAAGTGGGCCCACTCTTGGGCACCTACTTTGAGGATAAAGCCTTGAAGATATTTATGGAATAAAGGTTGAGTTACTACTCACTAGACTGGGATGAAGACAGATGATCTGGAATTGTTCTCTCAAGTGAAGCTAAACTCTACTAAAGAGATAGGCAATTCTTAGAAGATATAGGATCAGCCTCAGGTTCTGTAACCTTTGAGTTTACAAAGTTGCCTTATTGACCTATATATCCTACAAGCCTAAGAGATCTTGTACCACTTACTGCAAGTTGTGAAGAAGATTTAAAGGTACAGTTTAACTTCAAGGAAGAATCTCTGAGCTAATGGTATTCATCAGAGATTAAATAATATGATTGATTCCTTGTGGAGTTTCTTTCCCGAAAGGGTTTCCTTTCCACAGAAGGTTGTGCATCTCTAGTATCCCTATCTAATCTTCATTGAACTCTTTGTCCTACTTCCCAAATGATAAAACGAATTAATTAGATAATCACCCACAAAGAATTTGTAACAAAGAATACATATTTAGATCAACAATCATAAAGTTTTACAAAGTATTAAGCCACATAAACACTCCACCCTCACCAGGTTATCCCTAAACAAAATGATAACATAAACATGAACAAACTCACATAAAACCTTGACATCATGCCCAACGTTGAAATGCAAAATAACTTTCTCTTGACTACTCTTGACTTGATAATAATTACTTCAAAGAAGTGCTTGATCACTAATTGCTTCTAGTTAGTTTTCAAATGGTGAAATGACTAGGTATTTATATTCAATTAATCTAATTTCCCAAAAATTAAATCTCGAAAGCCAACATTTGACATTTGAAAATCAATTAATAAAATGCCAACTCCGACATATTAAAATTTGGAGGAAAAATAGGAGGACCAAGTCACCTAGGGTGACTTTGTCCTAGCCCTATTTTATAGGTTGTAAAGTGTTAGGAGCAAAATTTAAATGTTTTCTTTGGTTTTGTAAATGAATTTTCTTGATAAATATCCAAATGGGCCATGGAATGCATAATTTAGGATATTATATGTATAATTAGGCCCAATTACTTAAGAGGGAGCAAGACATAGTGTGAAACTATCAAGGGTGACAATTTAGGATGCTACAAGACCCCCAATAGTTAATAGAACAAGGATACTTAGATAAAGGAAGTTATATTTTAAAAGAAATTAGGGGCACCAAGAATGTGAAACTTGAATTTGAGGGCATAGTATAAGTGAATTGACTAAATCCATCAAATATACATTCATTTAGGAATAATTTTAAGTTAGAAAAATTATCCATGACTTGTGATAGTAATCTACGTGACAAATTTTAAGATATTGGCTATTATAGACCTAGTGTTTTTAAAATGATCATGTTGTTTTCCAAAGTTTGAACTTTGGGACATATGCTTCCTTATATTTTTCAATATTATTTAAAGAGTTATGATTGCTATTTTGACCATTGCATCCATTTCCCTTTTAGATATATTAGTGTCAATTTCATCTAATTTTTATTCTAATTTGGATGGTAAGGCATTAGGTATAAGGGTGCTCTTTATTAAAATTGTTGTTTTTTGCATAAAAACTTGAGTAAAATGCTATTTATAACATTTTTTATTTTGATCTAGTTAGGCTCAAGGCTCAAGTATTAGCTAAGTTTTTTGTTAGACTAGTTGAGCATTGTTGTAAAAATTCTACTCATCTTTACTTCCCCATCTCACTGCCTCTTCTAGAACATAATTGATTTGTTGAACATAACCACAAACTCTTTTGAAACCCTCTTTGCTCACATGACCACTAAATTATATTGGTGAATTCCCTTAAGCTACAACACTAGAACTTAATTCTAAAATTGAAGTTATGTATCCCAATATAATTGATGTAACTTTGGAATATTCTCTTAATATAACTCCCACATCTCCATGCTCATTTTTGTTGGTGCAAAAATTACCTTCATTTCCATGGGGTAATACTCCATTTTATCCTAGGTTGAATTTTGCTTTAGTTGCCACTATTAGGTGAACAATCAGTTGAGAGAGTGATGGCATTTATCCTCCTAAAGCTTTGAGAAATCTAAAGTTGCAATTCTCCTCCAAAATTGGGAACTAAATTTGGCTCCATTCTCTCTGTATACATTCACCTTTAACCATTAAATGCAAGAACATCTTTAGCCTCCACCTTATAAGTACATTGTAATCAGAATCTACATTTACAGCTCTTACTCTTTTACATCAAACACACTGTACAAAATGCTAATCCATCTTCTATCCAATGTGAGCTTCATTGTTTGTTAGTGCTTGGCAATAGAGGTCATAGATTTGTACAGATATTGTGGATCTTGACACTCCATTCTCTTAAAGAGTGGCTGTGAAGGCAACTTTTGCATTCCTCTAAAATTAGGACATGTGTGAAATTAAATTAGTGTTTTCCTTTTTCTCTTGGAATTTTATCTGTGTGGCATAAATCTCTAGGCTGCAATAACATGCAAATATTTACACAAATTTACAAATTTACAAAATGAATTTGAATTTTTGCAATATGCATGTGAATATCTGCATAAAATAAATGTTTAAATCTTTGTAGAAACTTGTAAAGGTGTAGGAATTTGTAGGCAAGCATTGGAATTTGCAAGCAAGCAGTGGAATTGCAAGCTTTAGCACAAAAAAGTGAAGGTTGTTCAAGTGTCATTTTTTTGCTAGCAAAGTGTCATTTCAAGTGTCAATTTTTTTCAGCAAAGGGGAACACTATTCATCTTGGAAAAGATAGATTTGTTGACCTCAACAAATACACTAGGGCTTATGTCACCAAAAGGAGGGGGGAGAACCTCCAAAGGAATTAACCTTGGTTATATGGTATGGTCACAAACAACCAAAGGGGGCTTAACTCTTTATCTTTTTTCCTTTCAAATTTCTCTAATTTTTTCTCCCAAAAATTTGTGAAGGAATTTTTTAAATAATTTTTAAAGACTTTACAGTTATTTCAAAATTAAAAGTACTTGTAACTTTTAATCATTAGCCTAAAATTGAGGCCATGTTTGCAAAAGTGCTTGTTCCTGACCAAGTCTAATCCCATTGGTAACATTTCTCACACTATTTCATAAAGTGCCATCCCAAATTGTTGTAAAGTCTGTTCTAAAGCCATAAAGGCCACACATGCTCTTAACTTATAAAGTGTCTTTTTATGTATCATTCTTGGTGGGATTAAAAATGTATTTTATAAACCTAAACTGAGATAAAGTTCCATTTTGGGGGGTTCATCATGTCTTTTGATTTTCACTTCCATCCTTCTATTGTCAAGCTAACTTCAAAGAACTATTTGTCTTGGATTTAAAAGGGATAAAAAATCACTATCTTGAGTTAGATCTATTGTCATATCTTCTTGGACTTGTTCTTGATCCAAGTCAATATAAACAAAAAGAATGCATGGTTTACAAAGAATGACATAGACTATGGAATAATATGTCTTACTATTTCTGAGGTTTAACATCACATAAAGCACACTGAGTCCCCTTTCACTGCTTGGACCATCATCCAATAGTTGTATGTAGACTTGGGATCTTCATCTAATAGTGATATTTCTTTGGATGATACTAAGACTTATGTTGCCCCATTTTATGTGGACATGTCCTCATGGGATGATTATTTTATTTGATTGACATACATTGATACTCCATCTCCTCCATCTATTGTTGCATCTATAAAATTTAGCGTTTTTTCTTCAAAATCTTCTAATGATTTAGTGTACAATAGGTTATTCATCATCTTCCATATACAACCACTTGGTATGAGTACTTGAAAAGCATTGTACGTTTGTTTGTGAGTCTTATCTTATAGAATTGGAGGACACTATCGAGGATATTCATATTCTCTTTGATGTTGGATCCTATGGAGTTGAATCATCTTCTTTAGATGTTTTGAAGAAATATTCAGTTCCTCTTGTTCCTTATGTACGTCATCATTTTTCATAGTTTGGCATTGGTGTGGAGACTTTTGAGAAATATTTGGAGGGATCATCATTTAGTTTTCTTCCCTCATATTCCTTTTAGGAATGAGAAGACAACTTGCATACTTATGTGGTTATATTTCTTCCTAAGGGGAGGAGTGGTATTTGATAGCATTGAATCATCTTCAACATTTATTGTTGGGCATCTACCATGTCACTATAGGAGATTCTACATTAAGGGGGGTTGCATGGTCTCTTTTCTTCTTCTCTCTTATGGGGTGGAATTTTTCCTCACATGGAATTTTGTTCTTCACATCTTTTAGAGATTTGGGGGGTGTTTTTCCCACAAGGTTTTCTCCTCTTCTTTATGATGTTGCATTTTCATTGGGTACCTCATCGGGTTTTGTTACCAGGACCCAATCTTTTGTCCCCACCTAAGTTATGCTTAAAGGGAGGTGTTGGTGTAAAATTACCTTCATTTACAAATTTTATTTTACCTTATGTAGGTTAATCTTGATTAGGTGAAAACTTGCTAGGTGTCGATTTTGTTAGAGATGTAGTTATCTCTCAAAGGTTGTTGAGAAATTTGAACAAACCTTTCCCTCTGAAACTAAGAATTTGGTTTGCTCATTTCTCCTATATATTTAATTTGAAAATTCTTAATGTAAGAGCATCTTTTAGCCTAAAATTTTATGTGATATTGTAATTGATATTTCATCAAATTTCTTGGCTTCATTTTCACAATTTTACATCCAAATAGCAATGAAAATTAATTGTATTTGGGAAGTTGTGCAATATGTGACTACATTCAAAGAGGTGTTCTTTACTTGATGGTGGTTTGGGTGTCTGCATGTTTCTCTAAAGTTTCCCTTTATTTGGTTTGTGTTAATTTGTACCTTGACTGACATGTGACTAGTATTCTTTTAAAGATCAATCCCTCCAACCTTGAGTTTATTTTGTTAATATCTATGTAGAGATAATATATTACTTGGGTAAGAAATTGAGATTTGGGAACACCTACCTTTCCTACCTAGTAGTGCCAATATCATATCTTTTATTTCATTTGTACATTCTTCTTACATATCATTTCTATACTATTTTTTCATAAAATACATTTCAATTTACTTAACATTTGTTTTCCCATTTTCATAACCTATAAATTCATAGTTAAGTGATGAAAATATAGTTCTCCAAAAGCATTAAAATTAGAATATGGTCTACTTATGGAAGCTACTTATTGACAAAGTTTTCTTTCTTGTTGAGCTCACCAAAGTTAAAGGGGAATGTTTCTTTGTCAATTTCAATGTCTAGATAGTACACAAAGGCCCACTTTTACAAAAATAGAAACGTGGTTGGGAATGTGTGATTAGCTAGATAAGATGGATTGTGGGGCTAAATTAGATTACCATATTTATGCAATTTTAGCATAAAATAATAAGAAAAATTTAGGAAGATTGTATCACAGAAAAAGGAGATTTTAGGCATGCTCTCAAAATCTTTGCCCTTTGAATGAATGGTAAATTTATGTTGATTACCATTTAAGATGATTTTGATTTGGCTTTGTGTAATCTTTTTTTAATCTTCATGTCTTGGGTTCATGAGTTTTGTTCCAAGGTGAAGTAGTTGCTATCATCTACAAAATTGAGAGCAAACCACTTGATTTATACCTCTCTTCATTATCATAAAGTTGCAACATTTTACAAAAATGAGACTATGCCGCCTCACCTACCTCTCTTTATTGTTATAAATAAGACACACAAGAACCACAACTAATTCTAATTGTCCATAACTTGTCGTAGCTAATAGACAATCCATAAAACATAAAATCTAAAAATCACCAAACATAGTCAATAAACTCTTATCTTCATAAAAACATCATAAATTCAAATATTACAAAATCTAGAAATATCCCTTGTGTTCTCATTCCAAAAAAATGTACTCATGCAAAATCACCGAAAATTAAATATATTAAATAGAACGAAACATTAAAAAAATAATCATAGTAACTTTTGGAGCCAATTTGCTAGTTATTAATTAAATATAATTGCTTTCAATATCAAAGCTCCTATGATTATGATGACAAGCATAATAATTATTGTCGGCATGGAAGTATGTCTATTCATAAATTGGTTATTAAAGTTGCACATAATAAAAAAATAGAACACCTTATCCAGTAGAGTGTCCAATTTTTTATTGTTGCATGTAAAGCCGGGTTGTACTTAAGCTATACATTAGTTTATTGTCACGCGGGGCTCGTGGCTTCTCCTTCCCAAATATGGAAGGGCTCCAAACCAAAATATCATAGAGATAAAGCATTGAACCTTTCGAAAAGATTATACGGCCATCAAATTTAGGATAAGCGATTAATTTAAATTTGAAGCCAATAAATAGGGCAAAGGTCCATCAAATTTAGGGTGGGGAAGTGGTGGGGAAAAGGCCGAGGAATTAGGGCTGTCAAGGGTACAGCGATTGTGAAGGTAATAAGTAACGGTATTAAATCCAAGGCGGTAATGATATGTGGCGGGACAGGTTGGATATACAGTAGAGGGCCAAGTGGAGGGTAGGGTGTATATTATCTGTATAACGTCCTTGGAAGAGCATAAGCCATAGGCATCGCCATCGCTATCATTAAATAATGGCACTAGACAAGAGAGCTTAATTAGTGGCCTTAATCTCCACCCGACATTATTACGGCTAGCACGCTCCCCTAATGATGAGTAATTACAGGGAGTAAAAAGCAAGATAAACGGGGCGGGCAGAGACCCACCACTACAGGACTGCGCAGCCACAGCCGCCACTCTTAGGTTGCATATAATAATTATAAAAGGGGGCGTTTTGAAGATGCGCTTGGCGGAGTACAGTCATGCATTGACGGCACGTTCTTGTTACATAGATCATCCATGCCAATGTCCAGCGTCCAGGCCATATTCTGTGGCTTTTCCTTTTGTATTACGGATTTACACGCCATTAATCGCAAGCTTTACCAGTGTGTCAAGACACCCATGGCTCTGACACGTGAGGAGGTGTTTAATGGGGACCAAGGGCTGCGGTAACTGCAGCGAACCGAAATCATCGAATAACGAATTCAAAAGAAGCATAAGTGATTTGAGGTACTGAACCAACAGGAGACACGGGCGAAATAAAGCAGCGCCATCCTGGAAGCAGTTTCTGTACTTGCTTCTTTACATTTGAATCCCCCCCGAGAGCCTCCTATCAGTTTTGTGTTATAAATATGAACGAGGGCCGAGTGTTCTGCGAAGAGTAGGGGCGTAAGAAGAAGAAGAAGAAGAAGAAGAAAGAGAGAGAGAGAGAGAGAGAGAGTTCTGCTGGCTTAAGATTAGCGATTTGTGTCTGGAGACTCGATCTCGTGACGTGATGGCGTCGCAGGTTGTGAAGATTAGAGAATTCGAGGGTTTGAGTGATGTGGAGCAAGTGGAGAGTCTGGAGAAACGGTGTGAAGTCGGGCCAAGCGGGAAGATTTCGCTGTTTACAGACCTCATGGGCGATCCCATTTGTCGCGTCCGCCACTGCCCTGCTTATGTAATGCTGGTACGTTCGGTCTTTTGTCTGCATTTCTTGATTCTTAAAGCTTTTACGGAAAAGCCAACCCGGCTATTATTCCGCCTCTGCAGAGCCTCTTTGTCCTGTTGTGGAAATTATGCAGAGCTTTTTGTTTCTGCATTGCAATACCATGTGTGCCGTGCCTTTGCTGCTTCATTATTATTATTTCTGGGTCTTTTTATTTCTCAGAGCCTAACGGAAACAGTATCTGATTCAGCAGCTTTGTTTTAAACATTTTGTTTTTTTCTTTTCTCCCTCTCTGTGTGGTTACACAGGTAGCGGAACTGGGGCCTAAAAGAGAAATCGTGGGGTTAATCCGCGGCTGCATCAAGACCGTTACATGCGGCAAGAAAACATCGTTGCAGGGCAACGAACCGAATCCGCCCACTCTCTGCGCAAAGGCGGCGTACATTCTCGGGCTCCGCGTATCACCAACCCACAGGTATATTTTTAATTAATGGCCATCACCCAGTATGTTTCTCCCCATTTAAACATCACCCGGGTGCTCACAATCCTTTCTTGTTACACAGGCGGATGGGGATTGGACTCAAGCTGGTGGAGAGCCTGGAAAGGTGGTTCAAGGAAAATGGGGCAGAGTATGCTTACATGGCGACCGAGATGGAAAACGAGGCCTGTATAAAACTCTTCGACGGGAAATTGAATTACAAGAAGTTTCGAACCCCAGCCATACTGGTCCACCCGGTGTATGCCCACGCCAGGCGCATTCGCTCCAGCGTGAAAACTCACAAGCTGGGAGTCCAAGAAGCGGAGTCTCTGTACCGACTCCGTTTGGGAACCAGAGAGTTTTTCCCGCAGGACATCGACGCCATCTTGAACAACAGGCTCTCTTTGGGCACCTGGGTCGCCTTTCCACAGGGAGAAGAATGGCCTACGGATGGGACAGCCCCACTTCCGACCTCATGGGCCCTTCTCAGCGTGTGGAACAGTAGCGATGTCTTTAAGCTTCAAGTGAAGGGAGTCTCAAGGCTCAAGTACTTGCTGGCCGCCACAACTCGTTTCTTCGACGGGGCTTTTCCATGGCTCAAGATACCGTCCATTCCTGACGTTTTTCATCCTTTCGGTCTCCATTTCTTGTATGGACTGCACGCAGAGGGAGCCAAGGCGCAGAAGCTGATGAAGGAGCTTTACTGGTTTGCACACAATATGGCGAGGAAGAAAGGAGATGGTTGCAGGCTAATTGCCACCGAAGTGGGCAGCCGTGATCCTCTCAGGCCCTGTATTCCCTATTGGGACTGTTTTTCCTGTCCTGAGGATCTGTGGTGTATTAAGAAGCTAAAGGATGATGATCACCATGATCATGATCATCATCATGGGGATTGGACTAAATCTCCACCTGAGCTTACTCTTTTTGTTGATCCTCGAGATTTTTGATAACTGTAACGTACTTTAATCATAAGATTAATCAATTTTGGCCTCACCAAGTTTCCCATTCCAGTTTGTTGCCACTTTTAAATCATCACCTTTCCACTTTTATGCTTTTAAATTGCAGTTTCTTTTCTACTTGTGGCTATTTCTCTGATTTGGTTGGTGTTTTCTACTCCTACTCCATATCTAGGCCGTATTAAGATCTCTGGCTTCAAAATATGAAAAAGGTGTGGGGATATCTTTATTCAGCTGTGCGATTTCACATGGTGTTATAATTTGTTATGCGAAAGTAGTAATTTTATCTTTTATATATATATAAAAGTTAGAATCCCTTACACATATTTAATTTTAATATAATATAATTACAATTATAGGATTTGAAGATTTATCAAAGTTTATGTATATTAAGAAAAAAAATAAAAAATAATGTATATTTACATTATTTTAATTATAATCTGGAAGATGGTGGAAAAGGATTTATAAGACTATATTTCTTTGTTTTTGATTGGAGGTACTGTTGAAGTGATATCAAATGATGTGTTTTTGATTAATTTTTGTAGTTTTTATATAGATTGTGTTTAAACAATTTTAATCTAAGTTATAAAATTGTATATTGGATTTGTTTATTTAGAAGCTTATTCTTAAATTTTTTTTGAAAATATAAATTTTAATTAAATATATTTGTTAATTGATAAGAATATGTGACCAAAAGCACCGAAGCAAAGATAGATAGTAACTTAACAATAGTAACTTAACATTTCAATATTGAAAATGTAGATTAGGACGATTCATCAAAATAGCAAGTATGGAGTAACTTAACAATAGTAACTTAAAATTTCAATATTGAAAATGTAGATTAGGTCGATTCATCAAAATAGCAAGTATGGAGTAACTTAACAATAGTAACTTAACATTTCAATATTGAAAATGTAGATTAGGACGATTCATCAAAATAGCAAGTATGGAGTAACTTAACAATAGTAACTTAAAATTTCAATATTGAAAATGTAGATTAGGTCGATTCATCAAAATAGCAAGTATGGAGTAACTTAACAATAGTAACTTAACATTTCAATATTGAAAATGTAGATTAGGACGATTCATCAAAATAGCAAGTATGGAGTAACTTAACAATAGTAACTTAAAATTTCAATATTGAAAATGTAGATTAGGTCGATTCATCAAAATAGCAAGTATGGAGTAACTTAACAATAGTAACTTAACATTTCAATATTGAAAATGTAGATTAGGACGATTCATCAAAATAGCAAGTATGGAGACTTTGAGAATTCGTTGTTCTAACTTTCTATTGTTGAAAATGTAGAATATAATGATCTACAATAGAAAGTGCAAGTATGGAGACTTTAATGATCCATTGGTCTAACTCCCCACTACTAAAAATACAAAATATAATGAATAACCAAATTAGGTGTAATTATGGAGACTCCAGTAATTCATTGGTCTAGCTCCCCATAAAAATATCTAATATGATGATTCATGGAGACTCATAATTCATTGGTCTAGCTCCCCATAAAATGTCTAATTCATTGGTCTAACTCTTAGAATTGTCTAGCTCCCTATAAAAATGTCTACTATGATGATTGAAGTATAAGTATACTCTAAATATAAAGACTCTAATAATTCATTATACCTAAATTTATTGTCTTGTCTTTTATTTTATAGTAAGGGTACATATTCTATAATAAAGACAATATATTCAAATTCTAATGAAATTTGATATTCCTTAAGAGATAATTTGAAATTATTTAAAATCTATTTTATCTTATAATTTTCAAAAGTGATTTAAAATCTGATTTGTTCTTTAAAAAGTAAAATCATTTAGAAAGTGAAAGCAAACAGATACTTAAGATTGAAAGTGACAATGACAAAAAAATAAATCCAAATAAAATGAAAGCTAACTACACATTAACAATTATTTAAATATAATAAATGCAAGCCAATAACCATCTATTTAAAAAAATATTACATTAATGCAAACAGCTAATTGACAAAGAGGTAATCCAAATAAAACAAAATTAAAATAATAATTTCAATGAAGTCTGCATGGATAACGTATTGGGTAAAGTCTAGAGCAGCGTGGTTAAAAATCATTGAGTTGGACGTATCATTGAGAAGAGTACAAAAATATGACCTAGGTTAAATAGTCGGCGTTGTAAAACACAAAAATATGGTTAGATTCCTTTTAATCTTTTATTGGTGAGGGAGGACAAATGAAAAAGATACGCAGCTAGATTATTCACGAGCCCGGCATGCAAAATGATGGCTAGGTAAGTAAAAGTAAAGGAGTTGGTTAAAGAAAAGGAGAGATATCTAGATTCCTCCAAATAAAGGAGTACGTGGTGGAATTCACAAGGGAAATCAGGACTAATTTATGGGGGCCTTGGCCCACGCGTGTGGAGGACCTCTTTAAATTTATGTGTCCTTCTAAATCTTTTATTCTTTTATTATGGGAGATAACGCCGCAACGGAACACATTCCATTTTATCGCCCGCCCCTTTTATTTTTTTATTTTATTTTTGCTTATTTTTGGGAAGGTAGTAAATATCTTCTTGTGCTTGGGTGTACGAATATCTGGGTATACTCATTTTTTATTATAATATAATATAAATATCATACAATCAAAATAATATAAATAGCACAAATATTATATTATATAATATTATTATTAAACTATTCTTATTATTATTGTTTTATTATTATTATATTAATGTTGTTATTATAGCGTGTGGTTAGACAATTGTCATCGGAAATAAATTGCCTATCAAGATCAACCGTCTCTAGATTTAACATTAATCACCCGTGTGCATTCTCATATTAACCGGGATTGTGTACATGGATTCTAACATGCTATATGCCACTGTAGGAAGCCTCACAACTTAATAATTTGTTATTTGGATATATGAGTTTTTTTTGGAAGATAAATGTCTCTAGATTTAACACTAATCACCCGCGTGCATTCTCATATTAACCAGGATTGTGTACACGGATTCTAACATGCTATATGCCACGGTAGGAAGCCTCACAACTTAATAATTTTTTATTTGCATTCTCATATTAACCGGGATTGTGTACACGGATTCTAAAGGCTATATGTTTAATAATTTGTTATTTGAATATAAGAGTTTTCTTGGATTAAAGTTATGGGTAGTATATTTTTTATTCTGATTAAATAATTAGTTTTTTTTTGTGTATTAATAGATAATCTAAATATATTTATTTAAAAGATGTAGACATCATTTTGGAAGTGTTTATATTAAAATTATGACCTAAGTTAAATAGATGTAGGTTTTTTGGTTGTATTAATAGATGACTCAAATATATCTATTTAAAAGATGAGACATCATTTTTGAAGTGTTTATATTAAATTTATGACTTAAGTCAAATAGGTATCTACCGTTTATGAGGTGTTTATATTAAATGTATGACCTAAGTTAAATATACATTTTTAGGTTGATATTTCTAGGTGTATAGATGTTTTGAAAATATCTATGTAAGTTTGTCTACAATTTTAATAAATTATTTGCTCTGTATCTTAAGTTCATATCTTTATCAATAGTACCAAAATGATTGAGTAATTTGATATTGAAGATATCTATACTAGTTTATCTCTAATTTAATTAAAATATTTACAATGCCTAACTATATCAATAGTGACAAAGTTTTAGAAAAATAAAATCGTTGAAGTAATTTTATATGTTTGTCTATTTCTAAACTAAATTGACAAGAATACAAGATAGGGATTTAAGTTTGATGAAAATAAATTATTATTTTATCATATGAATATTGAATGTCAATGTTATAAACATAAATAGATGAAAAAATAAAAGTTGTTTTATTTTAATTTAAAATTATTTTTATTTACTACACATAGATTTTTACTTTTATTTAAGAAATATTTTATTTTAAATATTCTTTACATTGTTTTTATTGGAAGACATTTTTCTAGCTATCTAACATATAGGAGTACAAGTCTTACATTAAAATATCTTTGGTTAAGAGGACCCACTTGGGACATGATTTGGACCTCATTGCCCTCAACAAGACATAATCCTTGCTGGGTTCATTCAAAATCATTTAACTTCACAAAAAAGTCCAAAGGTCCATAGACAAGAGCTATTTTTGGTAATACATTTGTTATTTGGATATAAGAGTTTTTTTGGATTAAAGTTATGGGAGTATATTTTTTTATTCTAATTAAATAATTAGTTTTTTTTTGTGTGTATTAATAGATAATATAAATATATTTATTTAAAAGATGTAGACATCATTTTGGAAGTGTTTATATTAAAATTATGACCTAAGTTAAATAGATGTAGGTTTTTTGGTTGTATTAATAGATGACTCTAATATATCTATTTAAAAGATGAGACATCATTTTTGAAGTGTTTATATTAAATTTATGACTTAAGTCAAATAGGTATCTACCGTTTATGAGGTGTTTATATTAAATGTATGACCTAAGTTAAATATACATTTTTAGGTTGATATTTCTAGGTGTATAGATGTTTTGAAAATATCTATGTAAGTTTGTCTACAATTTTAATAAATTATTTGCTCTGTATCTTAAGTTCATATCTTTATCAATAGTGCCAAAATGATTGAGTAATTTGATATTGAAGATATCTATACTAGTTTATCTCTAATTTAATTAAAATATTTACAATGCCTAACTATATCAATAGTGACAGAGTTTTAGAAAAATAAAATCGTTGAAGTAATTTTATATGTTTGTCTATTTCTAAACTAAATTGACAAGAATATAAGATAGGGATTTAAGTTTGATGAAAATAAATTATTATTTTTTCATATGAATATTGAATGTCAATGTTATAAACATAAATAGATGAAAAAATAAAAGTTGTTTTATTTTAATTTAAAATTGTTTTATTTACTACACATAGATTTTTACTTTTATTTAATAAATATTTTGTTTTAAATATTCTTTACATTTTTTTTATTGGAAGACATTTTTCTAGCTATCTAATATATAGGAGTACAAGTCTTACATTAAAATATCTTTGGCTAAGAGGACCCACTTGGGACATGATTTGGACCTCATTGCAGTCAACAAGACATAATCCTTGCTGGGTTCATTCAAAATCATTTAACTTCACAAAAAGTCCAACAAGAGCTATTTTTAGTAATACATTTGTTTTACTTTCGTATATAACTTTTAATTTTAATTTGAGAAAAATCACCATTCATTATTTTTATAATTATTAAGTTTTTTTTTACTTGTAGTAAATATTATATATTTATATGTTATTTTTAATAGATTTATTTGTAGGAGCATTACTTTATATTTTTAATTTTTAATTTTGATATATTTAAAAATAAATGTTAGCTCTAAATTATTTTTCTTTCACCATCATAACATCACATGCTTGTTGTAATGTCATGCCAGCTTTTGGCTTTTCTTAGGCATTTTTTTGCCACTTCTTCCTTAATCTTTGCACATCCAGAAATGCAAAAATTATGACAAAATTAAAATTCGAAATTGTTAATTATTCTATATAAATTTTAAGGTTTCTCTGCCACAAAGACTATAATAAAGTAGGAGGTTGGTCACCGGAGGGCTAATAAAAAATTCAAATAAATAATGTATTTTTAATATATTATATTATTAATTTAATAAGATATTATAATATTATACATTATTATATATAGGGGGGTCGTATAACTGACTCCTACAAGGCCTTAAAAAAAAAAACTATTTCACTTGTTATATTTTCCAATTCTATTCATTTATTTACTTGTCATATCTTAAATAAAATATAATTAAAATAATAAATTCAAACATATAAAATAATCTAATAACAAATTCAAATAAATAATGTATTTTTAATATATTATATTATTAATTAAAAATATATTATAATATACATATATCATATATAATCGTATAATATATAATTTTAACATCGACATACTTATATATTAAATAATATATAATATAATATATTAAATAATAATATTATAATTTTAAATTATGTAATATATTATCTTTTTAATAAATTAATATATTTTAAAAAAAGACATTTAAATCAACATTAATTTGATTGTTAAAAAATAAATAAATTATTAATTGTTTAGAACTACTCTCATTATTGTATTACAGCGGTTACAGGTCTAAAAGGGTACATGGATAATGGCTCGCCACATCACAGACAGTTAATAAACTGACACCTATGCGGTAGTTTGTAACTTTTAACCGCCTTTAATTATTTATGCTGTTGGCGTTGTTGTGGCTACTCCAAATATTTAACAGATTTCAGGAAATGAGGGTCCCATTGACAAAAAGATAAGGATTACATGAATGCTTCACCTTTTGATCTCTCATTATAAGCTATAAAATTATAGTTTTTCTAGCAGATTTTCTCATACAGTGTTCTTTACTAATTTCATTTGCATCTTATGCAATCTTAGCTTTCACGCAGTTAAATAAACATGATTTTGAGTATAACTGCCAGGGGTTGTTATAATCTTGTGCAGAATACATACACATTAATAATTTGTAATAGAAATGTTGTAGTCACTGAATTGGTTTTCATCGTGCGATTGAGTAAATGTACATATTAAAGTTGTATTGTCTCTTCAGTTTTTTAAAATGATAATCTCAAGAGTGAATCTACAAAGTAAAATTTTCTGATTTTATTTGTTCAAGCATTTGGACAACTTGTGCCATTGTTGGCCTTACAACTGGGTTTGGATTTATACATTTATAGGAAATTTGAAATGCATCTTTAATCTCTTTCTGTGTTGATAAATCTGTCAACTCAGCATCAAAGGCATACTCCTCACAGCCATCTTCAATGAGTAATTTTACAAATCATATCCTATTTCTATTCAAGATCCCACAATTTATATTTTCAATCTAAGGTAATATTAAAATTTCCAAGAATAGAAGCTTAAATTTGTGAACTTGTAGAAAAATTGATATTCTTGGCCAAAAAAAAGACATCCCCAATTCTGGCAAAAGAAACAATTAAAGCCGCACCAAAGATTTTCCTTTTAGTAGCTATTCGAATAACCTAGCAATATTAAATAGTGTTGTGACCATTTTATGATGTTACACCAAACATTAAACCCTCTATGTTATTTTGATAATGTAGCTGGTAGAGGAACAACTAGGTTAACAATATTAAAAGAAGGATTATTCATAGAAGTAACTTAATGAAGAAAACAGATACTGTAGTATTATTAGTGGCCATTATTTCCTCCACTATGGTTAAGGTCAGTTTCGTGCCTTTTCAAATCTTTATTGTTTTCAGCAACATATGCTAATGTAAAAGAAATCACGCTAAGATTTGTGGGTGCTCCATTTGATAATGAGTAGAGTTGGTAAAATTATATGCCTACCGTGTTGCTCACAATTTCAGTATTAATATTGTTAATATTAGGTTTTCCCTATATTTTCTTATTACATGTCCCTTTGGAGTAAACATCTGTCTGGTTTGCATTGTTTGCTATATGCTTATATACAATGGTCTCACCATAATGCTAGTAGTATAGACTTAAGTTAGCTTGCATTATTTTGTATCACAATTGCATCCTTGTTTTCTATCCAATATTTCAAACAACAAACAAATAATGACAATTTATGGATTTTTTTTTTAATTTGTGGGTCATTCTGGTTAACATTTTGTGATCTGGTGAAGATAATTTAAAAGAATAAAATTAGGCAAATGATAAACAATTATCATCTCATTGTTGTGGGTAAAGGTTTGAACTAATTATTTTTTTCATTTTTTCATGCTAATGAAAAGCTTCAATGCAATCATCTAAGCCAAACCTGGCTATTTCATCAGGTGGGATCTGTCACTGGTGGACCACATCCTAAAGGAAATGAAAATCTACTTCATGGGCTTCTATGAAATAGTCAATGAAATTGTAGAGGAAAGAAGGAAGAAACAAGGGTGTGATGTATTACCCTACCTCTAGAACCTGCTATGTATTCAATAGACTAAATTCACCATGTTTCTTCAATTTTGAGTGCTTTTCTTAAAGGCTTTTTCTTAGCTTCCTGTCATGTAATTTTCCAATGGTAAATGCAGCTGGCGTCCTACACCAAGGAAGCAAAATGGGTTCAACATAAATATTTTCCTTCCTTTGAAGAATACATGGAGAATGTTACCTATATATTGAAGCTACAAAGTTCAATCTAGTGCATTTGTCATAGAAATCTCTCTTTATTTGTTTACATTTCTTCTTACTCAAGGTTGCTCCTTTGAAACAACCTTGTTTGCATACTTATGTCATTTACCATTCATGTCCACGTGCCATTACTTATGTTTCAAATTTGTTCTATTATGAAACATTCTTCTTACTTTGCATGTGTGCATGTTGTTATTTTGGATGATTGGAAAAATTGTTGGTGTAAATATTATACTTTGTCTAAGATAGTTTTTATCAAAGTGTAATATTGGACTAAGTTAATAAATTTTACTTTTGATATAAGAAATAATGATATAGCTACACCTTCACTTGAGGTACACAAGTGCCACCACTACCTCATCAATCCTTAATTGACAGTAGTTAGGTGACAGTTCTATTTATTCAATTTCACCTATGTTTCAATTACACTAAGTTAACTCACCTCTTCATTGGGAGTGATTAAGAGTCAATTGATGACCTCTTGGGTATGTCACTTTCTTGAGTCAAGCATTCAAGAGGCCTATATATTTCTACTTTACTCTTTGTAATTTTCTCCATCACATTGACTATTGTTGCTAAAACTTTCCAACCACAACAAATTAAAACAAAACTATTCTAGAACATTTTGGCAGGAACTTCGCTGCTTTACAGCTCTTGCTAAATAATCTATATAAATAGCTTTGAGATATATCTCTCTCCACACTTTATTCACATACATACTTTCATGTAATCAGATAATATAATCACGTAATAAAAATACTAATTTTTTTAAAAATTATAATTTTAATATTAAATTTTATAAAATAATAATAATATCAATTAAAATTTAATTCATGTCTTAAATGTTAGAAATATGTACAATTATATTGTACATTATTAACAAATATTATATAACTTTATAATATTATTACATCTTTATAATTTAAACAATTAAAATAATGACCAATTAAATAAAACATATTTTCAATTATTAAATAATACTATATATTAATAATATTATTGTAATATTTGTATACTCTTATAACAATTAGTATTAGTTTTAGAATTAAAGTTAGGGTCAAAATTAAAATTGGAGTTACATTTATGTTTAAGTTTGATATAAGAGATACTTAATTTATTATTATCATTATCATTATCATTATATTATATCACTATTATTATATTGTATTATATTATTATTATATCATATTCTTATAATTATTATATTATTATTATTATATTGTATTATTAAATCATTATTTTTTATATTATATTATTATTTTTTATTATCATATTCTTGTTATTATTATTGTTTATTATTATATTATATGTCTAAATGTTTGCTGATACGATTTGCATTCTTGTCAACTAAAACAAATCAATTGAACAAATGTGCACTTTTTTGATGCACACGTATCCATTATTTATATATTTTTGTAGAATTTGACTTTGTTCTAGTAAGCCTTGTAACATAGAGTTGTAAATGTCAGTTAAAGCTTTTTCTTTGGAAAGATTATCTTGACCAAAGTTGTAGTGTAACAAACAATGTATTTTCGACGACAATGAAACTGAGGGAAAAATTAAAAAATTGACTAAAACTTTAATACAAATTTAACAGAATGTATAATAAATTGGAGCCTCACATATTTGATATTTGAACTGAAACCCTAATAGAAATATAGAATTAAAGAGTTTTTTTTTACTCAATCCTAATGTTGATTGAAACCATAATGGGGAGTGTGATGTGTGGACTGTATAAGGCTTGATTTAAGCCCTAACAAGAGTAGTGGGGTGTGTAAATCTTTCACATAGAAGCTTAATAGCATGAAAATATAAAGTTGCTTTGAAATTCTTATAAAAGGAGAGATACCATTAAAATATTTGTTGAGATCCTAGAGGGATCTGTATTCTGTATCCTTAAAACTTTGACATTGATATTGTTTAATTTCAACCTGCTCAGTCTTGTAGAGAATAATTTTTTTGATATCGGCTGCAAAGAATAGATTTGTACAATTGCCTGAAATGTTTGCACAAAACTTTATATTCTTCAAAGTCACCTGTAAGGATTTGGAATCTGCACATTTTACTGAAGCCCAAGAGGATTTTCAGATTTCAACAATTTTTTTTCATAAAACATACTGATGATCACACTGACTTGTCTAGCAATGAACCGCCTTGTTTTTTGTTATATGTGTCTTTTGTAGTTAGATACTTCTGCGGAGAAACCATTTTTCCAACAATTTTAGTCTTTTTCTTCCACTGTGTTGTACCCATATTAACAAAAGGTCAGGTAACAGAAATTTAATGGAGAAGTTATATTGTAATAATTAATATACTACATGCATGAGTTTTGAAATTACACAAAACCCAGCAGGAAAGATACTTGAAAATTGCAGGAACCCCAAATAAGGCAACATACTGCTCGTTGTTATACAGAGATACAGAACCACAAACAAACGTCTACAACCCTCCATAAAGTCATATGTAGAGAAATCCTGTTCCTTCTAACTGCATGTTAGACTTACCTTTCTATCTCACCAAACCTGGACTTCAGATTTTTTAAAATTTCACATTCTACTTTTCTCTTTTTCTATAACTGGCATCACGCCCATATTGATTTTTGTATTTCACACTACATTGATATTTGTATTGCATGT
Organism: Sequoia sempervirens; assembly: GCA_007258455.2. Taxonomy (NCBI): domain Eukaryota; kingdom Viridiplantae; phylum Streptophyta; class Pinopsida; order Cupressales; family Cupressaceae; genus Sequoia; species Sequoia sempervirens. The sequence continues at coordinate 2,207 of VDFB02366774.1, read as the reverse complement.
CATATTGATGCTAAAGAAGAACATACATCATTCACCTAATGTGCTGTGTATGTTCATCTCATTTATCTCAATGTTTATGTGTTCAGGATGCTCTCATATGTTCAGCATGTTTCAAATTCTACAAATGACGTTGCACCTTGAGAATATACATTCTTGTACTTTCTTTGTTGAATCATCATATATGACAATCAAGCGAAGTGCTTGTGTTGCCTGTAAAACACTTTAGCAGAGATATTTACTCAACATAAAAAAAGTTTTTTTGAGGACATAAAAAAATACTTGAAGTGAGTACCTTCTGAATTATAAGTCCACAAGTTAGATCTAATACGTATGGGTGGTAGGTCAGTTGAAATGCCTTTTAAAATGAATAGTAGAAATATTGCTTGTGTCTATGATAAAATACAAAGATTGCCAAAAGTGTGAATTATATTCAGAGTGTCAAGCAGCACTTGCATAGATCCTATAGTTATCACATCGACAAACTACTCCAAGCAACTTAGGGCTGGTTGTGATTGTCAGAATCTCAAAGTTGATACAAGAAGGAACCTTTCCAATTGTGTATCATTTGGGTACAAGCCTCTGGTGTCATGATTTATTTCTAATGCCTAGCGTGAGGACAACCTACAGTGTCTTTGCAAGGGGTAGAACTGTGCCTGAATGAGAAAGGTAGGTTCCGACACTCCCATTGGTGCAGGTTCTAAAGACCAAACCAGCCGTTGGAGAACCTCAAATTGTGAATAGGGTTGGATTCATTTAAATTACTGGAATGGATGTTGTTTCCTGCCATATGATTTCCTTGTACTTGTTTCTTCCATGTCCACATCCAAGCAAGCAGACGAGTATTCATCATCACATCCATAACAGCAATGGATAATTTGAATTGAAAATAATGCTACAATTTTAGTATTTAACTAGAATAGTAGAAGTAGATGAATATTTTTAAGAATAATGCATAGTTTGAAGGAGAATAGCCTTCGCACAAATGATCACACCAGTGATCTAACCAAGCAACACTAGTTGATTAATTAAAAAGTTAATACAATCCAGTGACTGACACCTTTTTGTAAAGAATATCAAAGGATGCCTCTGAAATACAAGAAATATCAAAAGCCATGTATTTTTCTTGTAAGGACAATGGTGTGTGTGCCTATTCAGCCCTGTCAACTAATTTTAATGTGCTTGGAGCCGCCACATATCATTCTCTATGTTCCATGTGCTAGATCCCTATAAATTGTATATCAGAGGTGATCTTTAAGTGGACACCCACTATTGGGTTTTAGCATCCTATACAACAAAACAGTTATAAGAATTATATACAAACTCTTTGTGTCTCACAAAAGGAAAATATTTTTAGGTTTTTTCAGATTTTAGTCATGTTTGGAGATGATGTAGAAGCATTTATTACAATGTATAATTGAGTTTTTGGATGTTGTGTACATTTTTGGAGATTCAATCTCGGTTGATTATCTGACCTTGTTCAATCTCCAATATCTCAAGCCTCTTTCACTGTATGATTGGTAAAGTATCTTAAAAAAATATATAGTAAATGCTCAAACTTTCAATCTTCACAGTTTAAGCATTGTGTTTAAAAAAATTATTCAATTGTCGACTACCTTGAGAAGATTAATCAAGAAAATTTCCCATAACGAATTTTAAGAAATTAAAAATATTTTCACAAAAATGATTTCCTGCAACATCTAAATGAAAGGCAATTGAGCGTACAAAATTCTTGTCCTCTCCACTCAAATTTCATGTGTAGTTACCTGATTGTCTCTATCTGTCTTCATTGAAAATGCCCCTGCTAATTCTATACCCTACATCAACGGAAACAGGTTGGGAGGGCTTTTGTATCAATGTAAGCTCTCCTCGCCAGTATCGACACAACCTAGCACATGAAATAGAAAAGAAACCACAAATTTTGTACTGTTACAAATTTCGTGCATGGCGGATGGTTTTGTGGAGTGGCGTAGAAAGTTGCAGAGTAAAGATCCAGATAGAAATGACATTTCGCCTCTATCAAGCAAAACAGCCATTATTTGCGCCAAGTCTATATAACTATTTACTCAATAGGAATATGAGCAATCGCGCTTTGAAACGACGAACATGGTTCGTAACCGACTTTGCACGTTGAAAATGGTGAGCGGGGTTTTTGTGGTAAACATTAGTAGCTCAAAAACCCTATAAGTATTTGTGTGAAACTTTCTATA
>VDFB02366773.1:0-31910 GCA_007258455.2 Sequoia sempervirens | reverse complement strand
ACATGAATTAGGAAAGATTAAGTGGTAGGAAATTATGTTTGGTCTAATAGAGGGATTAGATAAATCTCTTAACTTATTTTGGCTTTTATTATCTTTTGAAATATTGTGGTTTTTTTGGGAGCAAGGAATGAAGAAAGGTTTCAAGGAAAATAGATAGCTCATACTGAGTCTGCTAGAAGACTCGTACATTACACTATTTTGTGTAGGTTACAACAATAATGGAGATATCCAAAGACAAATTTGTAAGGTTGCTGAAAAATGGGAAGGTGGAGGTCAACAAAGAAGAGATCAAATATGCGAGGCATTGGCCGTTCAACAAGGAAGTCAACATTCCATTCTTGAGGAACTATCTAGAGTTTCAAAGAAAATACAACAAAAAATATAAGGTGGAAATTTTGCAAAAAGATCTAGGCAGTGTTCCACAGAGTTTCGGGGATCGGGACGGGGGGACAGCGGGGGATGCGTTTCCGGGATGGGAGATGGGGGGCCTAAGTTTGGGGACATGAGGGGGATGGCGGGGGGATAGGCGGGGGGGGCAGGGGGTGCACTAAAATACATATAGTACTTGAAAAATTAGTTATAAAAAGATGTACAACAATATAATTACATTACTGTAGAAGCCTAAGGAATAAGTAAAGTTAACACATAAAAACAAAACTTAAAACTTAAAAGATTAACTATTTAAACACAATAACACATTGCAATAATATATCATTTCATTGAACTAGTGAACCACTGAACATTGAATTTGAAAATCAAAATATAGACATTGGAAGATGCAACAAGAACTAGATGTTTCATAATTTGAGTTTCATAATCATGATTCATGAATCACAATTACAATCAAGTATCACTGTATCATCAATGTTCAAACTTCAAACTTCAAAAATAGAGTACAAGTAACAAAATAGTAAATACTAATAGTAAATGGCTCCAGGATAATGGCCTGATGCCTCTAATGATCTAATCATCTCCAAGCTCCATGCCAATCTCCTCATCACTAGAACTGTTGGATTCCACATGCTGAAGCTCATCTAAACCAATACCAACCAGCCCTGTCTGTGTAGGATCATCATCTATCTGTGCTGGCTCTTCTAGCTCTACATCCCATCTGGCTACTGGACTCTCCTTGTATGTAGTTGTGTTGCGGTCAATAGACGTAAGGCACTATGTACAACCACAAGCTTCTCTGCCCTCCTAGAAGTAAGCATGTTCCTCTTAACGGAGTGGATGAAGCTATAAGTGGACCAGTTCCTCTCAATAGCAGAAGAACTAGAAACCTGGGACAAGCAAACGAATGGCTAGAGTAGTAATCAAAGATCTAGGCCCATGCATAGTCCACCACAACTTGGGGTCCTCCTCTGACATAGTCTCCAAATCTACCTGGCCGCCTCTGAATATCCCCAAAGAGTGGCAAATTTTGTCCACTCGGTTGAAGCAAGCTGGCCTCTATAGGATCATACATTTTGTCAATGGCCTTCATGAACCCTTCCTTCACCTCAGCATCCTCTATAGGTGTTATTCTGTTGAGACGTGGCACATACCACTTTGGGTTCAATGCATAGGCAGCCATGTGTAAGGGAGTGTTGAGCTTCTCCCATCTATGCTGAATGATTGGATAAATGTGCTGGTGTAGAATTGCATTGTGGGGTCCTTCTCTCGCACTTTAGCCTTCATTTGATCAAGCATGGAATCAATGCACTCGTATACCTCTCCAAGGGAAGGTGCATTAGAGTCCCCAAATCTAATAACTTTGAAGACTGGATCAATGATGGAGACAATATATTTGGCATCACCCAAAAGACATCATTCTTCACCACCTCCTTAACCCTCAACCCCTGTTGTGTCTTCGACTCAGGCCATCGGTTCCACTTGTTGTCATTACCATTAGTTGCAATGGCTCTTACAACTCAAGCATCCTCTCCAAAGAATAAAGTATGATGCATACCGAGTCTCTATAGGTTTCAGGAATTCCTTCTTGGAGAAGGTCCTGAAAAGTGCATGTGAAGTATGGTGGTTGCAGATAAACATCTGCACATCTCTAGCATCACTCACAATTGATTTGATCTAGCTGATTTTACCCATGTCCTTAAGTGCATTATTCATAGCATGCACACAGCAAGGAGTCCACCAAATGTGTCTATAGGCTGCCTCAACCAACTTCCCTGCAGCTCTACACACATGGGCCGCATCTGTCACTACCTGCACCACATTCTGTGGCCCAACCTCCTCTATGGCATCCTTGAGAATCTGGAATTGATAATGAGCATCCTTGCTATGCCCTGAACAATCAATAGCCCTAAGGAAATAAGGGCCCGCTGTAGATGTGACCATGATGTTGATGAGTGGACGATGCCTAATGTCTGTCCACCCATCCATGACTATGCTGCATCCACTTGAGACCCAAGTTCTCTTCATCGTCTCCATCAAAATATTAATCTTGGAATAGTTTGATCCAAGATTGTTGTCCTCAATCTAGTCTCCCTTGGTGGCACATATGATGGTCCCACCCTTATTACCTTTGACATAGCTTCCTTATAATAAGGAGAGTGAGCCACATGGAATGGAATGCCATTGGCAAAGAAGAATTTTCCAATAGCATCATCTGCCTCTTCCTTTGCTTGTGCATTAAATAAATCTGCCAATGGTTGTGAATTTGAAGATGCCACTTTACGTTTCCCCTTAGGCTCTCCTGCACTTGAATTGAATGGATTTGGTGGCCTCTAACTCTGCAAAGTAGAAGTAGAAACTACTGCAATCTGATCACTCTTACTCCTATGTGCCAATGTAGCAGTCATAGGTGTTGCTTCCTCATTAGTACCCCATAATTTTAAAATTTCAGCTCTATACTTTGCATTTTTTTCCACCTTTTTGTAAACATCTACACCTTTGCCTCGAATAAGAAGTGAGCATTAGTTCTAGTAATGCTCCCTTTCCAGTCAAGATGACAAAGGTGGCACTCCCACTTTCTGGTGCCCCCACGTGTCCCAGCCTGTGTTGGCATCTTAGATGCAAATTGTTTTAATGGTAATTTTGGATCAAAGGGGCCCTTGGCATATCTTTGGAGGATTTTTGAAGGGCATGTATCTTTTTAACTCCCAATAGAACCTGTTTCAACTTGAGTCTGAGTATTTGAGTCATGTTCACCCTCATCTATTTGAAAATCTGAATCATCAGATTCATTTTCACTTCCACTTCCAAATTCTGCTTCAAGTTCAACCTCTTCACCCTCAACCTCATCATCACTTCTATTGATTGATGAACTCATTATGCCTTATGGTAACCAAGTAATGTCAAATGATGTTTCAAAAAATAATTTCAAAACAAAATCAGACCTTTATAAATTTATAATTTAAAATTTATTGCAAAAAAAAGAAAAAAACAGTATTGTCAGAATCTCAGAATCTGCAAAAAATAGTATTACTATTTAATTTTCATATTTTAAAATCAGAATCTGAAAATGTGGAAGCATGTGAAATTTTTGATAGTATGCATCAAAGAAATGTCATCTCATGGAACGCAAGGATATTCATATTATGAATATGATTGCAAATTTGCAGGATATGCACAGAATCAAAATTTAAATTTAAATGTTTTAAAGTTTTTTAAATTTATAATTTTAATTTTTTAATTTTTTGAGGGCATCCCTTAAAGAGACATTGGCTCATGGAATACAATGACCACAGGCTTTACAGAAGCCCGCGATCATTGTATTCCATTAGCCAACATCTCAAAGAGGTGTTGGCTCATGGAATACAATGATTGCGGGCTTTGCAGAAGTCCGCAGGCTTCTGTAAAGCCCGCAGTCATTGTATTCCATGAGCCAGTGTCTCTTTGAGGCATGTCGTGCCCTCAAAAAAATAAAAAATTAAAACCCACCTCTTTAAAACGCTAGACGGAAGCCAGGGCGGAGGGTAGGGAATAGGGCCACAGGCCAAAAAGAATTGAAACACATAAAAATAAAACAAATAAAACAATGAATGAGAATCTTACGTGGTCGATGCCCTGAGTCACCAAGAAAAAAGTTAAAAACCCTGCAGCAATTTCTCTCCAGTCTCCTTCAATCGCTTCAGGCAGAAGCTCACCTCAGTCGCACTACAAAACAAGTGACAAAAAATTTCATTTTGAAAACATTATACTATGTTAAAACTTTAGATTTTATTTTTTCTAATAAAATTATAAAAATATTATTAAATTTCTTTTTACTTTTGGAGGGGACTTGGGAGACATTGGGGGGACGTCTAAGTTTCCCAGGAGTTTCCCAGGCATCTCCCTACGAGAAACTTCAGGGAAACATTTCCCTCAGTGAGGAAACGGTGGTGGATACTTGGAGATGACAGGGGGACAGCGGAGGGATGTTTCTCAAGTGTCTTCTCGTCTTAGAAATGTCCCCGCCTCAGAAACTTCATGTTTTTTGGGGGGGATGCGTCCCCATGGAACATTGGATCTAGGATTATAGGGAGGTTTGAGATTCTTTGTGAACCAGAGAGATCTTACAATGGAGGTGGTGAGATGTAATGTCCCCTTTTTCGTGAGCATCAGGGTTTGTAGGATTTGCCTATCATTTGACCCTCGTAGGCTAGTGTTGTGGATTAGAGGGTCTAGTTTGGGGCGTTAATGAGCTCTTCAAGTGGCAGTTTGTAGCGGTTGGCTTCTCTAGATCCTTTGCATATTTTGAGGCTAAGTTATTTAGAGGTTTAGAAACCTCCTTTTTGATGCACTTACTATTTATAGTAAGTTAGTTGAGTGTCAGTGGCCAACCTTTCAATTTTGGGAAAGGCACTTGGATGAGTAGTGGTTTTTGTGGTTGACCTCTTGGTTCTGACGAAATCAAAAAACAATGATTATTGAGGAAGATATGTTAATTTTAATTATTATTAAAGTAAGACTTTAATAATAATTAATTATGTAAAAGTGCACATTATAATGATTTATTTTGACCTTATATTAATGGAGCTATTTAATGTTATTAAAGTCAAAATATAAAGTGACTTTGTTTTGAGTTCCTATTTAATGCTATAAGATAAAGTCAACATCAAAAGCAAGTGATGAAATATATTAAATGATTAAAAAGCTCATATTGAAATTGACTTCTTAAGGAGAAGAGTATAAAAAGCATTGTAAAAAGCCAATTAATTATCTTTTGATCATTCAACACTTACGCTTTTGAAGAAATTCTCGTGGAGAGTAGTGAACCAAGGTTTGCTACATCAAATGGGTCTTTGAGGACATAGCCTCTCTTAGATTTCGGCTACCTGAGGGTGTGAAAGACCATCTGAAGGCTGCCATTATAGGAGGCTTTATTCATAAGTCTCATTGAGCTTCATTGGAGGAAATATCAATTATTTCACAAGGGGTTTTGAAGATTATCATTGGAGAACATTTTATTGCTGGTTGTGCCTTCCCTTCTATGGCACATGGGAATTACATTTAGCAGATTTGAAGAGTTTACTAAAGGGTTTGTAAAGAATTTCGCTTGTGATCAGAGGGGTGATTGCTGTGATACAATTAAATGCTGATTGCATACCTTTTTACAGCCATGTGTGGAGTTTCAAGGCAGGTCGTACATATCTCATTGGGGCCATACAGTAATCTGTAGATAGGCGTGTAAGTTCTAGGCTGAAATCACCTTGATTAAAAGTGGTCTTTAGTCTTCATTGTGGGTGGTCAAACTCCAGCATTCAGATTTGAGCAACTCAAGTGTGGAGAAATGCATAACTTGTGCTAGGCTTCCATTAACAAAGGGTTTTCTGTAGCTGTTCATGAATATTTGATTTCCAGAATTGCTGATTATCTTTTCCAGACCTGCTGGTGTGAAGTTTCAAACCTATACTTTCATTTTCATATTACCGAGTATGAAGTCTAATAATTACTAAAGCATTGTATGAAGTATTGCATTGAAAATGTTGTAGTTGCAAGCTATTGTAATTCCAATTTGAATTAATGTAATCAAGTATGCTACAGCTGTTGGTTTCATTACAATAGTTTTGTCAATTTCCTCATTGCATATATACCTTTATGTTATTGGCATTTCCTGGCACAAAACTCATAATATCAACATAAAACAAGGGACTTTGAAAACTCATACTAAATATTCAGGCAGTTTCCGGTTTGCAAGTGTACACCTAGGGTGGGACATCACAGTGGTATTAGGGCGGTCTCTTACTGTAATGTCCCCTTCTCGGCAGTGATCAGTTTTGTTGACCATTGGCCTATTCCAGAGACCTGTAGGCTAGTTGGAGGCTAAAATTAGGGTTTCCACTTTCTAAGGAGGTTTTGAGGTCTTGCATGTTGGAGTTTCTTACGCATGTCTAGTGGAGCTTTCTGGGTTTTTGGAGAGCTTCGCAATGCGGTAACTGTTGTCACCTAGATTTTGCACCCTGTTGAATGTAAAACTCAGCAATCCAGTGCAACATGGGATCATTTCAAGGCTGTGGGTCACCTAGAGTTGAAATGAACCTCCGGAGAAGGCCGGCTTCCTTTGGTGTCACCTAACTACTGATTCTTGTAAGGAAAAGGGAGAAGGAGAATGCATAAAAATGAAAATTAAATCCTATGGTGATGCACTGAACTGATAGGAGCAATGGAATACTTAGGTTACACTTGAATACTGATGATGGACATGGGACTACACAACAAGATTCTGTAGATTATGCATACAAACAGGTTTGACATGCACACACTTTCAAGAAGGAAAAGCAGATTTTCACAAATTAAAAGCTCATGTGCAATTGAGTAAACACAGTTTATAACCTACATGATACTACTTTTGCAAAGAAAGGCATGCTAACATGAAGCAAAGCTATAAGGAAACGAAAGATTTCACTAAGTAGCTTGATGAATCACTTAAAAATGCACAATACTTCACAAGAACCAGAAGGCAAAAATGAACCATCAAAGGTAACCAAGGTAAGTTTTATATAACATGCTCCAAAATGAGTTACAGAATTTTGCTAATCTGAGAGAGGACTGTAGAAGTCACAGACTTTCGAAAAGCATAAGGAGAACCCTTTTACAAGAAGGCAAAAATGCCATATATACAAAAGATGTGTTGGCCCCTAGGGCTTACAAAATATCCGTCTTCAGAAAAGATCTCCCCCTTAGATCTTTTGCATGAAATTAATGCTGCACTCCCGTGTGTCCCTGCTGTCCATGTCGGCGAAGAGTTGTTCCTAGGAGAAGCCTTTAAATCTTTTGCAGCTACCGCATTCACTTCTGGTCTTCGTGTCCATCCTCGAACCTCCCTGTCGAGCTGCTTTGAATGCTCCTGAGCTCAGAACAGATCCACGTTGTTTTCACTCTGTTGATCTTCTTCGCAGGGGGGGAGTCAAACAGTCAAATTATCAATGGTTCGTCTTTGTCTCCTTCAGATTGGTCGAGCATACACCACGTAAGATTCCCGGGCGGTCAAAGGTCATCAGACTAACTCGCATGTCGGTGAGACACGAGACGTGTCTCCCCGATGCGATTATGCCCTTACAGTAGCATCGGCATAGAATACAACTGTCGCTGAGAGTTCCCATCGAGCTACAAAAGTCATATCGACATCGCCTTTGTCATCGCCCAGAACATCGGCGAGACATATCACTTTCTTCCAGACAGCATGGCGAACCCTCAGGAGTCACACCGATATCCCTTTCCATCGCTGAGAGCTTTCTGTATCGGCGAGACTTCACAGCGAACACAAACATCTTTCCCCGAGCGCAACATTTCCTTCGTTGAGACACTGGCAAGTCAGGAAGACCTCATGCCGAATTCCCCATCATTATACCGCTGTGCTCCTCCGTCGGCGAGACACCCATGTGTCGGTGAGATCACGTACCGAAGACAAAACAATATACCGAAGGCACCCTTCTGTTGGCAAGACCCCATCATTCGGCCAGAGGTTATATCGATGTCAAACTCTCTCGACGATGATCTTTCACATCGGTGAGACCTTATGCCGAGCTCCTTTCCTTTTCGCCGAGATCTCCCTTCGGTTGGGAAGACATCAGATTGAATTCCTTTTCCTTCCGCGAACTCCTTTCATTTCGGGGAGACTCCACTGGTCGGTGAGACCTCTCACCGAGGTCTTCATTCTTTTGCGAAGGCACTCTGCTTCGGTGAGACATCCTAGGTCGCCGAGACTTCATGCCGAATCAACCCTTCGGCAAGACTTTCTTTTATCGGCCAGACCCCTTGCTATCGGTGAGACTTCCTGCTGATGACGCCTCCCTTCGCCAAGAGTTCACCTTTCTTGTCGGGGAGACATCGCAGTATCGGCAAGACCTCATATCGAAGGCACCCTTGGCACGACCTTCTAACGATGTCATACACATTGGCAAGACCTTTTGTTGTCGGCGAGACATCTTGCCGAAGGAAAAACACATATCGAGACCCCTTCATTGGTCAAGATATCACACCGAGGGCACCTCGTTTCGGCGAGACCTTGCCCTGTTGGCAAGACACTACGCCGAGCTCAAATCCTTCGCCGAGAGCCCCACCTTTTCGAGCTCGAACCTTTCTTTCGCTGAGACCTCCAGCAGTCGCTGAAACATTTTGCCGACAACAACCCCTCTCGGCGAGACTTTTGCTATCGATGAGACCTCCGGTCTTCAGCGAGACATAAGCCAAAGGAAAAACCCTCGCCGAGACTGTACCTAGTTAGAGAGACATTGTCCCAACCGAAATCATTCCCCCCGACACCACCTTTGTGAAACTGTCGGCATGACCTCCTTTCAAGCGGAGAGATACGTGAAGACTTAGGGTGACCCGAATGTCCTGGCAACGAGGGATTAAACTAAGTAGAACACACTGCTAGTCAGTAAGACAACAGGAGGGTCTTGCCGACTATCTCCTCTAATGAGTTTTTGTGACAAAACTGAATGAGGCGTGCCTTTCAATAGACCTCCTTGTGTAATATCCTCAGGTGCATGATCTAACTCTTGATACAAATCCCCCATTTTTCCTTCTTGAACATCTGTGGCATAGTTTATCTTGCTTGATTGAGCTCGTAGGTGAAAATTGGGCAACAGTAACATGCATGACAAGATATTGACTTGCGTTCTCGGCTGCTTTTTGGAGGCTTGCATGTTGGAGTTTTCCAGTTTGGCTTCTGGATTCCTTCTGGGTTTTCAGAGAGCTTCGCGATGGTGTGACATGCAACTGAATCAGAGAACTTTTCCGGACTTACTATTTTTAGTAAGTTGTGACGGCTGCTCAAAATGTGGAGAAAATGAGTTTGGAACAACTTACTATTTTTAGCAGTATGCTATTTTTAGTAAGTTCTATTTTTGGCAGTGCTATTTTTAGGAGCAGTTTAGCAGTTCGGTGCAGTGGCTATTTCTGGCAGGTCAGCTTGAGCAATTGTCTCCAGCATTTGAGGTGATTATTTTGGCAAGTTTGAAATTTGATGAAAAATAATGTTTTAAGTGAAAAATATTTGGCTAAGGCATGGAGGACAATTTGGAGAGATAAGTGATTTTTATAATGTTTATTAATTAAACATTTTGGAGGCTTTATTTGGCAAGTGATAATGTTTTAAGTGAAATAGTAACTTAGGAAAAATGGGCACCTAGTTTGAAGGAATATTTGCAAATTATAAAATATTTCACTTAATCATATTTGGACGCCTATTTGAGGAGATATTTTATAAAGTATTGCACTTTAATACTTTTGGGATGCCACATTATACTTTATTAGCATTTTGATAAAGTATATTTCATTATTTGGAGAAGAGGCTAAATGAAATTCAAATTGCAAATTATTGAAAATGAATGTGAATTTGAGATAGGTGCCCTAATTGGAGGGAAAAGAAGATTTGAATTTGGGAGAGAAAAAAGTTATAAATAAGAGTGTTGGGCTCTTCATGGAAATCTATTTTTGGTTATCATATTGTTATGCTGCTGAAATGCTTTCAGAGCTTGCTTCGAGGAATGCATACCTCCTAGTTCTTTCTCTTGGTTTCATGCTTGAAAGATAGCACCTACCTGAGTTTCCAAAGACTGCTTCTCGTCCAGACTAGCAGACAAAGCATCAAGGTTGAAGATTTTAGAGATTTGTCAGTTTTGCATTTGCTAGTTAGGGTTTTGCTGAAATAGAAATCCGCTCATAAGTTCATGCACGATTTTCTGGTGGTTCTGGGTATTGGCCCTATGCTTTAGTCTACCTTGGGCGCCCCTCTTTGCAAGTTTTCAGATTTTTTGGAGGTGTCTCAGATTTTATCTTGCTAGTAGAACATTTCTAGAGGTCGTACCTTCTTTGAGGTTGCATTGGAAAGCGTGCATAAATAAATCATTGCTATTTGGAGGAGTTTCTTGGCTTGGTCTTGGTCGCTCAACTCCTAGCTCTCATTTGCATTCAGTTCCACATCATTCAGAGGTGTTTTGACGAAGTTATGAGCATTTTGGTGATTCTAGGGCTTGCTGGTATGAATTTTCTGATTGCTGCAATTTTATATCAGACCTGATATTTTAGTCCCTTTTGCTATATTTCACATGTTGGATAGCTTGTACTTGTTTGGAGTTCATTTCCTAACATTTTGGAGATCATTGGTTATCTATATCTCATTGTATTTGCAGATTGTTCATCATATTGTAACGCTGAATCAGTAGTACTGATCAACTCTTTTACTTTCTGCACTTTACATTTTGTATCCCCACTTTAGTGGAAGAGGATGGCTATGCCGCCTAGTTTACTTTCAGTTTAATTACTTTCATTCCCATAGTTGTGGATGAGACTGGCCCTTGCTCAGTCTACATTGTATTTGCTTTCTGTTTCTCCGCCATATGATAGCGCCTTTCCCACTTCGGGTTAGGAATGCACATGCTTGGCGTTGAGATTATTTTACTTGCATAGCATCATTGTTAATAGAATCTCTGCCATATGGTAGCGCCTTTCCCACCTCGGGTTAGGAGTGCACATACTTGGTGTTGAGCTTTCCTTCAGCATTGTATTTCCTTCAGTTGCTTCTAACGACCCTCGGCGCCATATGTCAACACCAATCTCATCCAGAGTTGTGTGTGCATTCTTGGCGTAGAGTTACTTTCCAGCAAAGTTGGTTTTGGGCTAACCTTAACGGGTGCATGTTGCATTGTAATTGCTATTGAAAATTTGGAAAAAACTTGGTTCGGTTCATTACACCTACCATCCCGTTGGGGGTATAAATTATTTATTCAGTGAGCTCACATTTGGCATCATTTGAGTTATCAACACACTTGCTTTCAGTTTCATTGTTTTTGCCAATTAGTTTTAATTATGGACACAGACAGTGACAAAGAAATGGTATCAAGTGATAGGAAATGGTTGGCTAGAATTCTTTATGAACAGGGTACCAAACTTGATAGTCAACTTGAACCCGGATGTGATACTTTGGTCATGTTGAAACGATTGGAAGAATGTTTAAGTCTGGTTGGGCAGTCACCTTCTTCATTATTATAGATTGCTTTGACTCCAGTAGTGTCTTCGTTGGGTGAGATTAAGTATTTGAGACACAGAGACAATGAGATTAGGCTCACTGTTGCCATTTGCATTAGTCAGATTATGAGGATCACAGCTCCTTGGGTTCCTTATAATATTGGTAAAATGAGAGAAGTATTGCAGCTGATTGTTGATAGTTTTAGTGGGATAAGTGATGTCGACAATCCTACTTTTGGGAGGAAGATCAAAATCCTTGAGTTGATGGCACAAGTTAGATCGTGCATTGTCATGATTGACTGTGATTGTCACAATCTTGTTTTACAGGTGTTCCATCTTTTCTTGGACTCATCAGCAAGAGACATGATAAGACTATCCAGGACAACATGAGGACTATCATGATTTCAATTATTAATGAAGGTGATGATATTTATCAGCCTCTCTTATCCTTTTTGCTATCTGTTTGAAAGCAAGAAAAGGTATTGTCCTCAGCTGCATATAATTTGATGCATAGTGTCTTCGAACAATGTGAAGAAAAGTTAAGATCCTATTTGTTTGAAGAGGAGCTAGTGCGAGAAAAGAGGGTAAAATTTGAAGTGAGTGACGATGAGAAGACCATACATCTTGATAATAGTTTGGCAGAAGCTCCTGATATTACTTTCAATGCTCAAGAAGTTGTTATCAGCCCTGATAACAATTCTGATTTTTGTAACAGCAAGCATACTATTGAGCTTAACCATGAGTTAGATGTTATGGCACATGAGGTGAATGTTGTAGAAGGGTCTCCTAAGGTTGGCACGCAAGAGATGAGTGTCAAACACAAGGAATGCTTGGAGAATATAAGCCTTAACAGTTCTGATTTTTGTGACAACAATCTGATATCTTTGCGTCAGCATGAGTTTACAGCTATTAAACATGAGAATGATGGTTGTGTGAGGTTATCTAATTCAAATACTCAAGATTAGGGTATTATTGATGCATTGTGTGTTGTGGATTCATGTCACAAGTCTGATTTTGTTTATTAGACCATAGAAGATGGGAGTGTATTAAGAAAATTACATGAGATTGATGAGTCTCAGGGGTCCCATCATCTAGCAGAACAACTAATGGTGAATGAAGATCAGATTGTTGCAGCCATTGGACAATATGATGACATTCTTCAACTGTTGGACATGTATTGTTGGAGGATTCCGAGATTACAGAATAATCTGGAAGGAGGTCTTTCCCTTGCAGGTTACCATGTACTCAGAGAGGCGTTGATGAAAACAAAGGCTAATTACATGCAACTACTTTCAGGTAGAGATCACCTACTACAGCTTGGTGAGATCTACTATGATGCACTTGAGGGGAAAGAAGGGAAAGTGGACAAGCTTACTGATGAGCTTATGGTTGTGGAGAATTCCTTGAAGAGCACTCAGGAGGCTCTTCGAGAGGCACAAATTCAAATTGTCGAGCTTTGTGAGGAAGTGAGTTTGGCTTGTTCAACATCATCCATAGCAGAAATTTATTCTTACAAGGCTGCCATGACCTTCGCGGAGGAGAGTGGTAATTTAGGGTTGAAGGCTTAGGATACAAATATGACAAAGGCTGAGACGCATACACTTTGTGAGCCATCTAGCAATGAGATGCTTGCTCCCACACATGACAGGGGTACTAGTCTCTACATTGACGGAGTAGAGATTTCTATTGGTGAGTCTTGTGCTGAGGAGGTAGATTCTTGTGTGACTAGCGTGTTGACTCATCACACTATCCCATCTTATGAGCGTGAGGATTGCAGGGCCTCTACCAGTGAGAGCATGCCTCCTACTTTTGCCGGCAGTTCGGGTAATACCTTGGTTGAGGTGGATGGTTGGAGTGAGCCTATTGAGTCACCAAGACTCAAGGAGAAGCTGATAGTTACTGAGGAGAGGGTTGTCCAAACCCTATCCCATTTCAATAGCACACATAAGTTTGTGGAGTACCTCCTGTGGTCAGCACAATTGGAGGAAAGGCGGACGGGGGTAGTAGTTGGTACTTCCATATCTAGTTTGTAGACTATAGTGCATGCTTTGGAGGGAATTAAGTCAGATTACCTTCAGTTGCTATCTGACAGGGATTTTGCAGTTAAGTTTGCAAAGAGGTCTTGTAGAGTACCTACCCAGCCAACCCCTCAGAATCGGAGACGTGAGCCATCTCCCGATTCTAGTTATGCGAGTGATGAGGAGTGTGTTCCCCATGACTATGACGGTCAGCCATTGACATAGGCAGGTGCATTCTACCTTGACTTCATAGTTAGGAGTGCTCACCACGTCTCCTTTAGTCCACACCTAGATGATTTGATGATGTGTAGGTGTGGTTTGGCTTGGGAGTTATGTCATCCATTGTGGGATGAAGTGTTACCATCTTTAGAAGATGGAACTAGAGATTGCAGACATTTGACTCAGTTATATTCAGAGGATTACTTGCAGGGTCAGAGATCAGATTACCATCATGCTCATATATATCAGACAGAGTTTGCTACTCGTTGGTCTCAAAAATTTTCATTGGAGACATGGTTTTAGGGAGGTTATTGTGGCAGTAGGCATGATGGCATGTTTAGTTTTTACAATGGTGATGGAGGAGAGTTTTATCATTCCCTTGATTTGGGAGGAGTAGTTACATATCTTCCAGCACCTATGACGGATAGCCAGTACATCTATGGGTGTAAGTTCTAGGCTGAAATCGCCTTGATTAAAAGTGGTCTTTAGTCTTCATTGTGGGCGGTCAGACTCCAGCATTCAGATTTGAGCAACTCAAGTGTGGAGAAACACAGAATTTGTGCCAGGCTTCCATTAACAAAGGGTTTTTTGTAGCTGTTCATGAATATCTGATTTCCAGAATTGCTGATTATCTTTTCTAGACCTGCTGGTGTGAAGTTTCAAACCTGTACTTTCATTTTCAGATTACCGGGTATGAAGTCTAATAATTACTAAAGCATTGTATGAAGAGTTGCATTGAAAATGTTGTAGTTGCAAGCTATTCTACTTCCAATTTGAATTAATGTAATCAAGTATGCTACAACTATTGGTTTCATTACAATAGTTTTGTCAATTTCCTCATTGAATATATACCTTTATGTTATTGGCATTTCTTGGCACAAAACTCGTAATATCAAACATAAAACAAGGGACTTTGAAAACTCAAACTAAATATTCAGGCAGTTTCCGGTTTGCAAGTGTCCACCTGGGGTGCGACATCACATGAGATCAAATGCAAAAATGTCAGCTTTAGATCCACCAATTGGGTGGAATGAATGGGAAAGCTGCAGTGAAAGCATAAATTTCTGAAAAAAAAAGCGTGAATGCATAGCAAATTTTGTAAAATTTATAATGACTATTCTGCTATACTTTATTCAGACATAAAACTTATCTATATTAGAAAGGCCTTGCATGGCAAAGTAAAACATAGATACTAGATGTAGTCTATTAGACTGCGACCAGATATATGATGGGAACTATGATGTAATGGCTCCTTTTGGATATTGGTAATCTATAATCAATTCAAAAAAAAGGAGAAGCTTTGTTGGAAGGGGTTGCAACCCATAGGTTTTATATGGAGCCTTTTGCAACCACAACTTCAATGTCTATTATGTTTGGGTGGATATGGAAGGCATGGGGTTCTATCAAACATCTCATCATTGTGCATGAGATTTTCTCTTGGGTAGGGTCTTGTTGCCAAGTTTTTAGATCAATTTTGAGGAATCTTGTTTATAAAAATGAAGCTCTAGCCTTGGTTGAAGGGTGATCTTCTATGAGTTGGTTTTCTAGAAGGATCAAATCTTTTGGTGAGATCATTCATGATGGGAAACCCATTCCTTGGAAGGATACTAGGTTGGTGTATAATGCCTTGAGCTCCAAAAGAAAAACTTTAACAAAAAAATTTACTAAGAATTTCTCTATGATAACTTATCCCTCTCTCAAGACCTTATCGATAATCTTAATAATAAATGGAACTTTGCCAGCTGTATTAGAAAATGATCCAATATGCTTAGTATCATTTGGTCTCTATGCATTGAGCTAAATTTTTTTAGATTGGTTCTTATTCATCAAAAACTTGTTGGTTATACCCTAAAAAATTGTGGACTAAAATGTGGGACCTTGTCTATTAGAAAACTACTTTCCATGTTTTCTTTGGTTGTCCTTAAGTTGTTTTTGTGAGAAAAAATCTTTCAATCTTTTGGTTTTGCATTCTTTTTAGTTTCATCAACACTAATAGACACGTTTCTAAGTTCTTTAGGAAGTCTTTTTCGTGTTTCTATTGAACCTAATGGTTTTGTGGAAGGTTAGAAAGGATGTTTCCCAAGGTAAAAGAAGGGTTCTTACACATTTCAATAATGTAGTCATCTTCTTTCATGTCATCATGTAGGTTGATTTGTTGTTAAAGCTCCCCAAGTTTAAGTTAAAAAATCACTGAAAAGGACAGTTAAACTATACACCTATGTTACCAGAAACGCGACGGATATCCTCTGCTGCAAGTTATGACGACTGAAACGGGTTTCCCATTGTAAACAAACATTTCTAAGCCGTTTCAAGCATTGCAACTTTTTAACAGCAAGCAATTCATAAAAGATACTTGCTTTCACTCTTGAACAAACAGTCACAGTGTTAGTGTCAAATGAGGTCTTTGTAAATACATTGTTCATGGGATAGCTCAGGAATTTCTCCACTCTGCAACGGATCTATTTTAGACCCACGTCTGAAGCTTAACAAGGTTTGGCCCTTTCCTTACATTTTGGGAATGAAAGCAAGGATTGTTTGAATTCGTTATCCAAACATTATGCAGGTTGTTAGAGAAGTTAAATACACAGACAAGGCTGTGAAGGTGTCAACAGAGGACGATTCGGTTTATACTGCAAAGAACACTATTGTATCAGTCGGTTCGGGGGTTCTTCAAACAAAACTCATTGACTTTAAAGCCGACTTGCCTGTGGGTATAAACTTGTTTGATTTCAACAGATAATAATCAAATAAAAAACTTCTGGGAAAATTTGTGTGTAACTTATTCTATCAAATTCATGATTTATCATTGGAATTACTTTCTTTTTAATGATAATTTATTACAATACCTTTTATGTAATCTATTGGACTGAAAAAATTTATATTATTAAAATGTATAGGTATATATAATCTGTTTCTTATACGCAACTTTTAAATATTCCGTTTCTCGTCACATTGTTGTTGCCATTGTGATTTCTGTTTCTCGATTCTGATAACATAGCTATACACAAAGTATTTCGAGGGAACATGATCTTTTCCATATGTAGCACCTAAGTTGTGTTGCACCCTTGCAGGTAACTCAAGAAAATTAGTTTTTCTTGATTAATTAAGCTGGCCTATTACAGAAAACAAGAATGACCAAGTTGATATTGTTCATTCGGGGCTGACCTACATTGAAACCGGGCCATTTTTATGTAAAAATAGATGCAAAATTTGTTTTCTTTCCTCATACTCATCATTGAAAATCAAAGTACAGTATAGAAGAGGAAGAATTATAGGTAGAGCAACTAAAAAAACTAGCTCTAGTAGGCTGACAACGGAATGACATTGAGGAGAAATCAGCAAGCAACATAAGGCACAATAGTCTTCAAGAGTAGCAATCTGTGGAAAAAGACGAAGAAATTGAAAGTGGCTCAAGTCATCTAAAAGTTTGCTTGGATTTTGAGAGGTGACGAAAGCACATGGAAGTTCCACCCCAACTTTGTGATAGCGGCGTGATTGAAGACAATTTTAGCTCGACTTAAAGATTGGCTCAAATGTTATGGAATTCTACTAGGCACATTTAAGTAGTGGCATAAGTTTCGCCCACCAATCTAAATGATGGCAAAGTTCCACTCAGTCTCCCCCTGGTGGGTTCTACATGTGGCTTGACCAAACAAAAACTTGACCAAGTTTTCATAAGATGGCTCAAACGATGATATATTCCCCCGGCATTTAAGATGACATCATTGGTATAAAATTTTGCCAAAGGCACAATTCTATTCTGGTCCAATCTTTTTGTTTTTCTACTCAGCATAAAAGTATGCTTTAAGTTAAGCGCGCACATGCTAGGCTGGTTGAGCCAACATGTAACTCTACCAGGCGCACGTATCACATGGTTCGACCATAAAACGAATTCCACCCCGTTATTGAGTCGATCAATAATGAAACACCCCTTATGTTTTGAAGTTATGACGGAATTTTCCAATTGGCATGTTATTCCTCATTAGTCGGCCCTATTTTCTCCTAAAGATGGCGCCATCTTTTGCCAGTTGGTCTATGTGAACAGAAAGTTGTTTAAAAGCACGCGAGAATTCTGTAGACACCTATATGTGCAAGTCTTCAAACATTGAAAATAAAAGCATTCGTCCTCCTTTCCTAGCAACAAGGTGGTCTTCTTTTCATATATTTTTTTTAGGCATAAGTGATTTTCAACACCATTGTGTAGTGATTTTCATATTACAATAATGTTGAGGATATTTTAGATTAGCCATTTTGACTAGTTTTTTTTGGTTTTTTTAAAGTTTTCAGGTAGAGTTGAGAATCTATTTTAGGCTTTTTAATTTTATTATTTGCTTAAAATTAGATTTATTTTAAAATTTATTTATTTTTAATTTATCAATAGTCTTTATATATTTTGCTTTAAAGTTCATTGTTTGGGATTAAAATACAATTATTTTAGACATACAAAGATTATTCATTTGTAATTTATATAAGTAAGTATTTTGAGCACATAAACTAGAGAGGAAGATAATGGATGTTATGCTTCATAATTTTTTGTTCAAGTTAAAGTTATTATGTTTTATTAGATAAGCTAGAAAAAGGATCTCAATCCCTTACATATTAAAAGAGTTCATCAATCAAATCTAAGACATAACATTAAAACAAGAAACAACAAGAGGCACTAGTTGGCACCACCAAGCCAACCCAAACATCAAAAAACAAACAAAACCAAAACAAAGACAACAAATAAACAACACTAAAACAACCCAGACAAAAGAAAAATTGGGCCCTATAGTTAGCAACCAAGGAATCCCAATCCTTGGTCATTTTCTCGAGAGTATCTCCCCATTTTATAGTACCCATGACAATCTAAGCCTTGTTCTTGTAGTTTATGTTGTTGAATGCCTATTTGTGATTCTATTAATTGAATTGAAGGTGGATTTTATCATAAAAAAAAATTATTGAGGTTACTTGCCTACTTAGGTTGTGGTGTTGTATACAACCTAACTATATAATTAATGGAATCATGTGTTGCATATGTATTGCTATTCTTTCAATCATTGCTTGCATTGGATAATTGGTCCTTATTTTAGCCAACTAATAGGTGTCATTTATGTGTTTAGATTAGTAGTTTCTTCCTTTCAATTATTTGAAAATATTATTTGTGAGGTATGATTTCTAATAGTCCATGCATGTGTCCAAAGCAAAAACATAGCTATGTAATCATTTTTATTTATGCAAAACCCCTTTAGTGAATCTTGTATACTTTGCATATTTGTATATCTTTTCTATAGTTTTAGTCTAGGGTCAATTGAGCTTAGGTTTTAGTTTAAATATCAAAAAGTTCCCTCATAATTTTAAAAGAGGTTCTACCTCACACTATTTTGTTTTGTGTTGTCTTACAAAAAGACAAATTAAAATAGTAACAATTCTCTTGACTCTATAAGGGAACAGGGTTCAACAAGTTTATAGGAAAACCAAGTTTATTGCCTATGGTTAAAGTCATTTCATCCTAGTTGGTAAAGTGTACACTAGATCATGTTGGAAGATAGGTCTTCATGATCTTGTCTTTCAAACTCTCAAAAACACCTTTAAGCGGAGGAAATTCTTCACTAATAGTTCCTAATATTATCAAAACATTTACAATGTTGGACAAGGAACCACTTCAAACAATGGGTGGCAATGCCCCATATTAACAATGTTCTATCTTTGCCTCATCTATTGTGGGGAGCCACTATTGTTCCCTTGGTACTTGAAAAGCATAATGACTTTCCACATGGTTTGAGAAAAAGATTTCCAAAGTTCCATGGTGACAACTCACATCTAGATGAACACATTACAACCTTCACAACTTGCAATATTTTATGAGTGGTTCCTATAGATGTCAGTGTGTAACTTTTGTTGAGACATTAGTAGGAGGATAAAATGGTTCCACCATCTTTCTTCAATTTGAATCCTCGATTGGGAGATCATGTGAGAGAATGTCACACTTCAAGTCAACTAAAGATGGGCACATTCTTTTTGTACTAGTCTCAAATACAAAGAAGAAAAATAATGAGCCCATTAAGAATTTGTTACATGATGTGATTGCCTTGTCAACAAAAATAATGCAAGTTTATAACCATCTCTAGAAATCCTTTTGAGTATTTTTATAAATGCAGTTCCAACAAAGATCACCTTCATGATCAAATCTAGTGAGATTGATGAACTTGAATAAGTTAAAGAGTAAATGGTTAAGTTAGAGGATTATATTATTACCATTAAAATCATGCAAGACTCCATCCAATTGATCTTTTATTGCAAATGGTGGTGAGCGATGTGACAAACATAAAAGATAGTTTCAACAAAATATTCCAACTCAACAATTCCAAGGATATCTACACAAGAATTTTAATCCTTCCGATAGAAATGACAAGACGCAAATTACCTCCCCCTACAAGGCTTGCTTTAGAAGCACCACTTGAAGACAACTTGAATAATTTTTGCTCCTTCCATGAGACAAGAAGTTGGAAGTGTAAATTTTTCGAAGATACCTCACTTAGTGTAGCCCATGTCTTCTTCTTAATCAAAATCAAAGGTTTTTGGACAACCTTCAATGTTTTGAGATGAGATTGATGGAAACTCTATGATGCAATATTTTCAATATAGATCCGTTTGTGCTAAAAAATGCATTTGATGATTGTGCATATTTGTGGAGTCAAAAGGCTATGAAAGAGAATGTGATAGGAAAGAGGAAAGATCATTAAAGAAGTCCATGGAAGGACCTCAAGTTGTCTTGTTTTCAAGAACCCATCTTTGCATTTGTAGTATTAATTTATAAAGATGACGAGTTGAATTTTCTCTCTATCTTGTAGGCACTAATCAATCTCCAAGATGAAGGAGAACAACGTTCTATATTGGATCTGAAAAATATTCCATGTCATTTGTTTTTTGAGGAAGATATTTTCTCAAGAATCTATATAGCAAGGTGATGTACAAGTTTTTCCATTGAGAAAGAAGGCATTGATTGTGCCATGGATGAAGATACATCAAATGAATTCTTCTCTACATTTGAAGGGTTGTTTGAAGAGCTTGTATACAATGAGACAAAGGAAAGAGAATAGTACAAAGAATGTGTTTCTTGATCTAGACATTTTCATGCAACTTCTTGGGGTTGGTTCATCAATAGAAGAGCTTGTATACAATGAGACAAAGGAAAGAGAATAGTTAATTGAAGAATAATATCTTGAAGACGATTCCATTCTAGAGGCAAACATTGTCTCAGAAGTATGTACAAAGAATGTACACTAGGTTTGATAAATCTCATGACCTCTCTATGATGTTGAACAATTTACATGGAACTAGAAACTAGTTAGCCAATAAGTAAGTCCCCTATTCAATCTAGCTTATACAATGTTGATGTTTGTGGCGAGATAAATAACTTGAATTCTCCTCCTTTGGATCGTTGGGAAGAAATTCATTTATTTGGTAGAAAGGTTGATGGAAAAACATATGCACAAAGTTCTCCTAAGTGCAAGTTGATGTTAACCCATTGGAGGTTAAAAAATATTCTACTCAAACTACTTCAAAGGAGTGGGATACTAGCCTTTAATTTCTTGTTTTTGACCATTCTCTAAAATGTGTTAAGATGGTTTTATTCTTGTAACAGTTTTGATGTATTGGATTCCCTAATGAGCCCTTGAAGTTGTCCTTGGTTGCAATTTGATTATTATAATTCTCCTTTGGGCTATATACTTTTTTATATTGGTGTTATTCTTGCTTCTCTAAGCACATATTTTTTAACTTTATTGCAATTTAAAAAAATAAATCTTTATTCAAGAGGTAATGTACTACTACTAAATTTTTTAACTCATTCAGAGGTCCTCAATCAAATTTTTCACTAATCATGTCAAATGGCCAAATGGAAACAAATTCAGAGAGGTCCTCAATCAAATTCTTCACTAAGCTTGCAAGAGGAAACAATAAATTCCATAATAGATATGAAACCATATCTAAATTGTGTGTTTCACCAATTTCAATATTGATGATTTATCATTGATCCTTTTTTTCATCTTTTTTATCTCTATTCTCCTTCATTGTTTATTTCATTGGGAAATATTTACATATTGTAAGATTTAATGGGGCTTTTATAATTATGATATAATGTCAAATTCTTGAAAGATAGGATAGTGGATAATATTATTACACCATCTATTATCAATTTCCCACCAAAAATGCTAGCATATGGAAGATAGGAAGGGAAAACATTATTAATAAAAATGGCTCAATGTTATGGCTTAGAAAATTAAAATGCACTTAATAATATGTAACGGCATAATATATTATTTATTCTCTAGATGAAATACAATATTTTTCTATTATTAAATAGAATTCAATGTCATTTAGTTAATACATGGAAAATATATTACTCGTACCTAGTACATAATTTTATAAATATCTTTTATACGAAGTTATAATAAGATTGTTTGTTACTATATGCAGGGTGAAGACTCTTGAGAATGTTCACACTCAAGATGCAAGTGTTCAAGTTCAAGAAAAGGATGGTTTAGGACCTTCTCAATCAATGAGCTATAAGTTGAAGAGAAAGGATGGAACTTGGAATCTTGTGTGTGAAATGTTGTGGGAAATTTTAGTCCCTCTATTAGTTAGTGGAGTTGGCTTGTTTTGTAGCATAATGGCATTATGTACTTTGTAATCATTTTGGGCTCAGAAATTGTTATCGTATATAATAATACAAATATTGTTATTTGATTTCATTATTTATTTGACTATTGTTTGATCTGATATCTTTATGTTTGTAGATGGATCTTTCTATGATGCCATATATTAATTCAATATATGTTTGTTAGTTTTTCAAAATCAAATTATCTATTCAAAGTACCTCTTATAAGTAATAATTTTATTTTCAACTCTTAGAAAAAATGTTGATCACTGTTTCCATCTAGAAACCTTTTGCATGTGCAACCATCGAATTTTTGGTTATGATACATATTAGTGCACCTAAGGGTCTAGGCATTTTAGGATGAATAGTTTGACTACATAGTTGCAAAATGTAACATTGGTCATTTGGAAAATATGTTTTCACCTCAAACTTCAATATTAGAGATTTGCCACCATGCATCCATGTTTAAAAGTTAGCTAGTAGGATTCAACAACATTATCACGAGATTGCAAAGTGCATGACATGACTTAGAATGAATGACCAACTTATTGTTGTGATAAAAAGGCTATAGGTTATAACCAAGTATAGATAACATAGATTGTTTAACTAGTAATGGTGCAATTAAAATATGTAAACCAAACAAATATCATTAAAACACAAAGAAAATGACAAGCATACATTATCTACACAACATGAATTGCACATAGTGAAAATAAAAAAGGAATTCAATGTAATGGAGCTGAATTATTCCTTCATATTTGCATTATGATAGCATAACATCATAAATCCCCTAACTAGTTGCTTGACCATGTACAATTTTTTTTATTTATAGACAAATTATCAACCTTAAATTGTTAAAAACACTTTCAATTCAGGGAAACAAATCTTTGATCAAAGGGAGGAAAAAACAAAGTAGGAAATTTTGATAAAACTCTCTTGGTGATGTCATGTCTTTGCTACCAGTATCTAGATGTACTTAGGATAATGATTTTTGTGCTCTACAAGTTTGAATTTCTATCTTGATGTACCATGTGTATGGCATATTGATGAGTCAAAACATTGTCCAATTTTTTTTCCAACAAAACATGGATCAAAATATTGATTTGTCATTAGGTCAACTCTTCAAGTTTGTCTCTTATGATACCTTCTTTTTTTTCTAGTGTAGAATGTGCCTCATACCTTTAAAACTTTGTTAAAGTGACCTTGTAGATCTTTCAATTCCTTTTGTGTCACTTTAGTCTTTGTAACCTCTTTGTTGCTATTTTTTTTTGGTTGTAGTATATATAAATTAGTTTTAAGGAGGTATTGGTCTTCCTAACCAATGCACGCATAAATTCCAACATTGAGTTCAATTTAATTATTTAGAGGAACATGAACTAAAGTTAGATTTGTTTCTATTGCATATTGATATTCTATTGAACCTTTTATTGTCTCATCTCTTACTCATTCAAAGTTGAGGGCCCCAATTTCTGCCCCAAGAACATTGACACATATTTTTTTCTTTTTTCCCTTATCACATTGATGTTATATGATCATTGTATGGAGGCATCAAGGTTTGACCCTTAATTGATTAGATCTTAAAGCTTTGCAACTATCTTGAGACAATGTTGAGATTGTTTGAATCATTATATACAAAGAATATGTCTCTAATGCTAACTCTCCAAGGGTGAAAACTACTCAATCCAACTTCTCCATTGCTTCCTTTTTTTAAATGTGTTTCAAAGTCTCAAGGGATGTGCATATTTCTACATCTTGATGTTAAGAACATTTTTACTCTTATTCTTATTGTACTTGAGTTCATCAATCTTCTAGGCATTGAGCCTATAATTTGTGGAAAAGGCTTGAGATTGTCTATTGTTGTGATCTTTTACCAAACCATGGGTAAGGCATTTGGATCCACAAACATTAGGGTTAAGAGGGATTACAGTAACATCAATAGCCTATGCAATCTCTAGACACTATTGCAGACTCATCTAAGCATGAAGATACAAATTTGAGTAATAACGCATCCACTAGGAAGGTTTAAGATCAAATGGGGACATCTCAAACATTATTGATCTCCACAAAAGATTTTTTTTACCAATCCAAATTTTTCTTTGTTTATTGTGGGGTCATGTTATTTTGTTTGAATAGATTATGTCAAATGATATTTGTATGTAGATCTACACTAGGTCCGTTGATTAGATGTGCAAGCTTTGGGTAAGTGCATGGAAATGGGGGACCAAAAGGGGGTCAAAAGTGACTATTTTTTTTCAAATAAATATAAAATGAACTTTGACAAGTAATTTGAAATTCCTATACTCAAAATTTGATGACATTATAAGAATACTAGTTTTCAAAATGTAGTTTATAAACATTTTTTTTAAATGGTGGAGATTGAGAGGTTCAAATTTTGAGACCACACAAAGTAGTCATGTTTTTTTCTCAAAAAATAACATATCATTAGGTTCCTTCCCTCTATTTCTTGAGTTATGTTATTTGTTTTGTAAATCCATTTGGTGGAAGTTAGTTAAGATCATATATTAGTTTAGATAAAAAAAATTGAACTTTTTAATTAATGTATTATTTTTTATTAATTTTTTTAAAATGAACACCCTAAAAAATAGAAAATTGTGTGTTCCTCGTTAATTTGGATAAAATAATTAAAAGAATCTAATATATTATTTCAATGTGTGTAGAATGAAGTATAGAATATGAAAATGTATTTTCTTAAATTTTGATGAGTGAATAAAAAAGCACATAGAAAAATTAGTATATTTTTTTAAAAGAGTAAAGACACTACTAAAAGTAATTAGAGATCAAGACCTTAATATATTCAATTTTTTGGAAAAAAAAACATGGGTAGAAAGCTAAGACAGAGCTTAAGGTTGTAGTGGTGTTTTTTCAAAATTTTATCCTAACATATGCAAATCTAATGGAAGGAAAGTTGGGCATTTTTTTGTTTATATCTTTTATAAAACATATGTTTGACACCCAAATTGAATGCCCAACCATTATGATAGGTAAATTCAAACTTGTTATAATCTTAAGTGTGACATTTGATTGGTCAAAAATATATGTAGATGACTCCATCCTTTTTGGCATTGCTTCAATTATGGAAGCCAAACATTAAAAAACTTTGTTGAATAACTATGCTAAAGCTTCAAGTCAACATATTAAGTATTTCAAGAATGTCCTTTATTTTTTCAATTTTGATATTGCTCTTCAAAATAAGATTGTTAGAATTTTTAGGTGTCAATAGGCTAACCTTCCAGCTACTTACCTTGGTCTTCCTCTATCTACAAAGAAGTTGTCAAATAATTACTGGAATGGTATTGTTGAAAGAGTTCAAAAAATGTTGGTTAGATGAAAAGGAAACTTTTTGAGCCAAGCTGGTTAATATCAATTGCTTAAGGCTTCACTTCAAAATATTGTTTTCTACTATCTTTCTTTATTCAAGATTCCTTCTTTCATGGCAGAAAGGATTGAGCAGATTGAAAAAAATCTCTGGACTGGTATGGAAAAAAGAACAATCTTGTTTTGGTGAATTGGGAGATTGTTTACAAATAGAAAAGAATGGTAGTTTAGGAATTAGGAGGTTGCAACCATTTAACAAACCTTTACTTTCAAAAGTTGAGTGCAACTGTATTAATAGAAAAAGTATCCCTTTCTCTTATGTTTGGGAATAATTAATTAACCTAATTATGCCTTGATTTAGTGTTGCAATGTGTTGTATACATTCACATTGAATCTAGGGCCCTTTTTAATACAATGTACTTAAATTGTACCTTATTTAGGGTGTTGTAAAGTGTTTTATTACACTTTCAAACTTATTTAGGGTTTCATTAATTACTTGTGGCTAATTAGAGCTTAATTGGCCCTTTTAATTCAAATTCAAGCCCTCTTAATTGCATTTTTCAAGGATCTATTCTGCCACCGAGCAATGATATTCCATGACATTTAATTTGGCGAATTTGAGGTCCTAGAAAATGGTGCTAGGACCCATTCGCCTTTAGTGGCGAATGGGTCCTCTCCACATAGGATACCCTTTCTTGGTATTTTTGAAATGGGTTTTTGATGTTATTTCATCCCCCTGAAGCATAGTCCTAGAAATTTGTGCTAGGACCCATTCGCCTTTAGTGGTGAATGGGTCTTCCTCACATGGGACACCCCTTTTTTTATTTAATTGTGGCGGGATCATAATGATTTTCAATCTTAGATTTGATGCCAGCTTGGATTATTTGAATTTTGAGGTTAATCTCTAGATTTATATAAATATGAGGTTAATTCACATTGTTTCTCCTAGAAAATTTATGTGACTTCATGAGATCAAGAGCAAGAGCATTGCAAAGGCATTCAAAGGCAGATTAATGAAGTTTTATTGCAGCAATTCAAGGTCATTTCATCATGTCAAAGGAATAGTGCATTCAAGCATGTGGTTGAGCTAAGATTGTTGATGTAGCATTGAGGATTTATTTGCAAGCATTGTTTCACATCCAATTTGAGATAAAGATCTACATTCTTCATGGCCACTTCATGTTAGTTTTCATATTTGCATTCCAAGACAACTTCCAAGGTATCAACATTTCATTGTTTCATGTTTCATGCTTCAATTTCATTATTTCATCATTCGGTTTAATTACCTAAAAGGGGGTTGACTTAGGAAAACCCCTATTCACTAACAATCAACAAGTGTTTCTCTTCTTCAATGTGTGTTTGCATATTTATAGGTTGAAGATCAAGTGGAGAACAAGTTTGAAACAAAATTGTCAAAGTTGTCAAGTTGCAAAATTGGTATTCACATTGCAAGAGCCAAGAACACGAACATAAGGCTACAAAATTTTTTTTAGGTTTTCAGGAGCTAATCACCAAGGATCTAAGAGTGCAGACATCAAGGAACAAAACCCGAATCTCAATTTCAAAAACCCTAAAGGCGAATGAGTCCTTTGTGACCTAAAAACAACCTTCTTGCAGCAAGTTACATATCATTCTAGCCTCTCAAAACTTCCCTCATTGTTGCTATAATAGTTAGGATTGATTTATGCTTATTATTTGTATCATATCATACACATAATTGCATGTTTTATAGGGAGAAGTAAGGGTTCATCATTTTGATCAAATCATTTGGTAACCCTACACCTTCCCTTATAAACATTTTGGTGAACTCGACCTATTGAATATTGTAATTTTTTGATCTTGGAGTCTTGTTGACCCCTCTTTGTTTGACCTTGGCATTGCTTTTGATTAGGCATTGAGTGATGATTATCAAGTTGGCACTATTAGTATTTTGTTTCTGGCATCGATGTCAAAGCATAAGAAAAGGTTGAAAGGCATACATTATAATGTTTTTATTCATCATTGAAAAGGCATACCTTGAATGCTTATCATTGCATTAAGAATGATGTTCACATTATTGAAATTGACAATGGCATGTTTTTGGGCTCATTATTACACAAATTATAATGTTTTCACTCATTATTGTGAAGAATGTTCTTGAGCTTGTTTGTGAAGCTTGGACAGTGATTAGGGTTCGACATCATCATTGCATTGGTGACTTGACAAAGCTCATGGTGGTGGTATTTCAGCTGCAAAGCATTTTTTTTTCAGGGAGTGAGTTTGTTGTTTTAGTTTTTCTTTAGGTGTTGTCGACTACCATATGTAGTTTGAATCTAGATCAAACCGGTAACATCTTTCATTGAACCATTGTTTATTTTTTTTCTCACTATTGTGTTAGTCGACCTTGCTAGGGCATATTCATACATTATTGTGTCATTACTTTGTGTTTGCAAATGTAAAGGGTTTATTGTGTTGTCAAGGTTTTTGATATTTGTTGACCTGTGTTTGTCGACCTTAGGTACCCCTATATGCATTATTGTTTATCTCTTTCAAAAGGTTCAAGGGTTTATCCATTATATCATGCATGTGTTTATTGTTTTGTGTTTTCACACCCCTTGCCAGGGCACACCATGAAAGGGCTCTTTTGTTGCATATGGTATTTGCTAGGGCACGACCCTATCACAAATATGTTGTTGTTTACAAGATGTAAACTAAGGTTTATGTGTTGCTTTGGTGTTATTTTCTATATTCGGTTTTGTGGCACAATGTCGACAATGCTTTAGTTGTCTTAACCTAGCCAATATTGGTATGCATCTTGCATTGGAAGTCTTTGGTGATAGGTATCTTTGTGGCAGTTGTCATCATATGGTGGTTCATTCAATTGTGAGGAAATTTGTATTTTTTAAACTATTCTCAAACAATATAGTTTGGTTGGTTGAAGATAATGTTGATATCACTTAGCCAGAATATATGAGATGTATTACACAGTGATATTATACTCTGATAAGAGTCATTATTGTTGAGTAGAATACTGAAATATATTTTTGTAAAAGTTGTATGCAAAAACAGTGAAAAATAAATTGATATGTTTTATGTTTTATAAGTTCCAATCTCAATGAACCTTTAGGACATGAAATGTATTAGTTCTAAAATTTGAAATTTATTGTGGTGAAACAAAGAAACCCTCTGCCTTTTATTCTTTCAAGATTTGCAATTATTGTAAGGTCAGGCCAGTGAGACAAAGATGACCTTTTGGCTACTGAGGCTATATTTTTCCAATGAGACAACTGTATTTTTCCAGTGAAGCAGTTGTATTTGCAAGTGAGGCATTATGTGTAGCCAGTGAGGCTTTTCCAGTGAGGCATTTTTTGTAGCCAATGAGGCTTTGCTAGTGAGGCATTTTTCTGTGGCTAGTGAGGCTCTGTAATCAGTGGGAATTTATTAAGCCAGTGAGGAATTTTCTCAAGTGGCTTTTTATCCCTATGAGGTTTTTCCACTCATGAAAAATATCATGTTATTATTCTTTTGTGGTCCATATGATGATTATGTTTCATACAATTTGGTTTTGCTACTTTCTTTATCTACTTTGCAACATTTGAGTTTTCATGTTGTTTAAAGATCTCCTATTGGCTATCACATTTAGTTACACTTTTGAAATTGAACATTCAATGATTACCAAGAAAATATGTGTTTTGAAAAACAATTGAATTGAAGTTGATTATCGAAACACTAATTCACCCCCCCCTCTCAGTGTTTCTCGTACTCCAACAAGTGGTATCAGAGTCATACCTATGCATAAGTTTAACCAACTTAGGGGTTCCTGGTAGTGGAGTACTCATTATGGAAATAAGAAAAAGAAACAAAGGAAAACGAAATACCTAGAAGAATGTTGAACAAATACCTTCTAAACCTAGTTCAAAAGATGATTATATAGAGAAGAGTGTTGACAAGAAGATCACTTTGTGAGTGAATTTGGACAAGAGTATGTTGAATATGAGTGTGAAATTGATTTTGAAGGTGAACTTATTTATTCCCTTAATGAGATTGAGAAACTCGGAAAGGAGAATCGGGATCTAAAGTTGCAACTGGCAGAATCTAGAAGAGTTGAAGAAGTTACCAGCTTAAACTTGCAAACAAAAATGGAAGATTGTCAAAAGATAGAGGTTGAAGTGTTGTCTCTAAGAACTCAACTAGAGGAAAACTCTCTGTTAAAAGAACACACTGTAAAAATATTAGTTGATTGTTAATTTGAAATTAGGGATTGAAGAAAACAAGAGGATAAAAGATATGACAAGGTCTAATTTGGAAGTCAAAACAATTGAATGCCAAAAGCTTGAAGGAGAAATAGTCTCTCTAAGGAAATATCTTGAGAGTGTTAGAAAGTAGTTAGAAAAGAATCATAGTTTTGATGAGAGCACCAACAAATTGAATAAGATGTTAAGAAAGTAGAAACATCACAAGGATGTTACTGGTGTGGGATTTGTAGAAGGATAGAGTTCTAGAGTTAGAAAAACACCAAGAATGAAGATAGATTTAAATTATCATGTTTCTACCCCTAAGATTGAAGAAAAAAAGAAATCAGAAATTAAGACTGTTGATAGTACGCAGTGAGGTATAATTATTCATTTCCTAGTTATTGGTATTCATGTAATGGTTATGAGCATAAAGCAAATTACTGTAGAAGGTCTCAAAGAGGTCAATATGCATTCTCTAGGAATAGCAATGTAATATGCTATACATATCATAACCATAGTCAAGTTGCAAAGTTTTGTAGAACTGGGTTTGTAAAACAGGAGAGAATAAATGATTTAGTACATTAAAGAAATACAAAGTCACAAGCATCTAATGACAAGAAGAAACCAGAGAAGAAGATTTGGAGAAGAAAACAAAGTCAAGAAAAGATTGAGTCTAAACTTGTGCATACAACACAAATGACTTTCGTTAGTGCTTAAAGAGAAGAATGAAGTTAGGGGGAGACACTTACAATTTTATCTTTCAAACCCTATAGTAAGCAACAAAGAGGTGGTATTTTGCTATGGCAGTTGTATGTTTCATCACAACGGTGATAGGAATATTGGCATTAGTAATGTTTGCAAGTATTGACAGCTGTTGAATGGTGCTAAAGGACAGTGGTAGTAATTTCTCTTCTTTTTCTTGGTATAGTACAGTGCTTGGGTGGTGAGTAATAGTTGTACAAAGTGCTTGCATGACAGTAGTGACTTGTTTCTTGATGTTAGTATACTTGGAGAGTTTTGGAGAACAATCTATGTGATGTCTTTATGGTTCTATATTCATGGGGTGTGCCTTTCTTTACAAAGTAGTGTGGTATATCTAGTTACAATACCTTTAATGTTGGGTATTCTTTCTGTGCACAATCATTTATGATTGTGAATTGGTACATGGCTTGGTAATAGCTTTATAGCTTGATGAGTTGGTAGGAGAGTAAAAAAAATCTTTGTATAGTGTTTCTTAATGGTACAGGTTTCTTTTCCATTCAAGCAAGTGACAAGTTTAAAAGGAGTTTGTCACCTTGGAATCGATGTCAATTGAATTGATGTTTTGGTATTGATTCTCTAATACACATGATTTGGTTTCGATGTTCACCAAGAATTTGTGAGACAAGGTAAGTTCAGATGCAAGTGATAGATGCACAAGGTGCTAGAGTGCTTGATGTTGTCAATGATAGCTATGAATGCATTTTTCCTTGTTATGCTACTCTTTCCTTTCATGCCATTGTGTCTTGTAGATGGGGTAATATCCACACTCTTGGTAATCCTTGATAATGATGAGATTTCTTAACAATATATAGTGGTCTTGCCTGGTTTCATTTAGTTTGGCATAACATATGACAGTATTATGCTAATATTATGATACTTGAGAAGTTGTTATGATAAGTGATCTTCACTTTCTCACAAGAAGAGTATTGGTTGTGCTTATATTCTCAGTCAAGGATAATTCTCATGAATTAAGCAAGTTGTTAGTTGATGATTTAAAAGGTAATGTTCTTCCATTTCATGCTTTCCATGTCATAGTGGTTGTTGGTCTTTTAGAGATTAGCATTAAGTTGATGAGTTGACAGAGTTTATGTTCTTTTATGCAAACTTTATATCACAATAAATCTACATCCTATTTCAAGTTGACAATCACTAATTCTTAAAAGGAGATGAAAGCAAGTAAATCAAGGTGTGTAGGGTTCACATGTTTTTAAGGCTTGAAAGGAAATCTTGGAATATATATATCATAGTTATCAAAATTCATGCAAGTCTTTTGCAATCAAGAATAATAGTGGACTAGTTTTCAAGTAGACGATATCTTGAAGTTTT